>JAEMOT010001405.1:44838-102754 GCA_019297695.1 Apostasia ramifera | reverse complement strand
TATATATATATATATATATATATAATATGTCAAAAGTAAAAATTTTATCTATTTACTTTTAACATTTAAAATATGAATTTATGCACAACACACCAATTATTCAATCACATTTATCATGTGCATTTGCGTGTGATGAGACATACAATCTCTTAAATAATAGAAAAAAAAAATATATTAAAAAATATTTTTGTAAGTAGATATTATTTTAAAGATGTTTAGATATTATTCAATCATATTTTTTTGTTTTAGATATTTCTAAGATATAGCTAGGTTACTACACATTTCATTTTAGTTTATTTAAGAGAAACAACTACAATTTTTTTGATAAATATTTTTGAAATTAAAGATAAAACTGCTCTTTGTTTAAGTGGCAAATTATGAATCAAGAGAAGTTACTATTTGTACTTCTAAGTGCTACTAAAATACACAATAAAACTATCATAAAATTAAAGTAAAAAATCCAAGTTGTAAGAGAATTTCAAGGCCAAAAGTATTAAAAAAAATCTTGACTAAAATTATAATGATTTGCATGGCTATTTAAGTTCTTAGTAAGACTTGAGTTGATACTTTGGCAAGATCGATTGAACTTTATTTTTTTTTCTTTCTATTAATTCTTTCTCTACAACGTCAACGTCTCTATGTCTCTTGTTCAATTTTTTCTTTTATGTAAAGAGAAGATGGTTGAGCTCTTGAGCTCTAAATAGATATGGGAGTGTCATTTTCATGCTTTATTAGCATGAAATAGGCTATAGAGACTGCTACACAAGCTTCACTGCACGATGAAGGAACTCCTACAACTACGAGCATTATTGCTATTGCTATCTACCATGCTCCACACCCGAGTTAATTGACTGGATGCTATGAACTAATTAATATGTAAAAAATATAAGTATATGTGAAAACACCATACTATATGCTCTTGTGTAGCTTCACATCATGCATCTACGTTAAAATCTGAACAAGTATTGAGATCTTAGTAGCGTTATATCATCTTGTCCTCTTAGCGATTTTGTATATTTATGTATATATTTGTATATATATAACACCTCAATTTATTACTTTTAATGTATAAATTTTCTAAGATTAATTTAAAAAGTAAATATACATGAACCACGCGAGATTACCTATTAATGAAGGTCCTCATCCCAGCATTCTGTTTATGAGTATGCCCAAATAAATCTAGATGTGAAAACTTTCTACCTAAATGCACAGCCACCATAGATTATAATATTAGTACTTTTAAAATAAAAAGTTTTTCTTCAAATTAACATAATGCAAAATTTACTTCACCATTTAACTTTTTGGGTGCCCTAGCTTGCCCTAATTAAGGGGCAAGTTATCACTTTGGGCCCATCTAAATCATTTTGGCCCACCAACATCCCATTAGGCCCATCTGATACCCCCCTTTCTCTAGATGATTAGGTTGATATGTCGATACAAGTATTGATCTTTATTCATCGACTAAGATTCTTGAATTAGAAGATGTCCATCACTTATATGTTAAATTCAACCCGAGCCTCCAAGGTATTATTATTCCCCCAACAAGGCAATTGAGTCTGTTAACGAATGTGAAATTGAGCTCCTAGACAAGCCCAAATCTGAGCCCGAGGACTGTCCCATGATTCGGATAGCATCGGGCAAGAGGTAGATTTGGTCCAAATGATCGAGCTAAATCGACTTTACATATTTCTATGCAATACGCATGCCCAAATCAGACCCAAGGCATCGTCCCTGACGGCAATTCGAGTCAGGCCAGGTCGGCACCGTAACTTCAATGTACGTTTGGATAGTGTCATAATGGTATGATAAATCAGTACTGTTTCTGCATAAAAAATCAAAAATTAAATTGTTTTTCTGATGCTTGGCTTTATTTAAAAAATTATCTAATATTTTATTATTTAAAACTATACGAGAAATGAAATAAACTTATTTTTCTTAATTGAAAATATATAAAATATTAAATAAAATTGATTTTAAATATTGCAATTTATGTAATATGTAAAACTAAGTTAATTTTTAATATTTAAAATTTTATATGATTTAAAATTAATATAAAATATTAGTGGATGTATTTTTGGAAGGCGTTAGAGCCTTTTGGCTTCAACAAAACAAACGCACCATTTGACATGCTCGAGCCCGATTCCATTATCGTGTTTCTACGTACGTCGTGCATTAACTACTAACTATTATAGCATAACATAACTAATTTCAGATCAGTTCAAATACAATTCATTCACCACTGAGTTATACTATTCATTGAAGAAAAAAACTACATGTTCTTATCCTTAAATCACAATTATTTTGTAAAAAATTTATTAATTGAACTAATTATCAATCTATTAATCGAGAATAAATTATTGAGTTTAATTATTGGCCCTCAAATTAATTTGAGTTAGTTATGATGATTTGAATCTGCATTTTTTTTCTTATATGAAAAAAAAGAATCAGTATTTTTTCCTTATTATTCACGAAATAATTATATCCAAACTTATTATGGGGAATATAACTTAATTTCCATTAATTTTTGTAGAGGATATAACTTATAATGCATTTATATATATAATATAATTTTATTTTAATGTAAAGATCAAAAAATAATATACTGGACGCAAATTCTAAAAAAATTACAGATTTTATCTATATTCTTAAGAAATTGCAAAAAGACTTATTAAAATTTTTATAATAGTTCTTATCTTATTACGTATGATTTATAATTTCATAATAAAATTATTTGTATTATTAATAATAATAAAAAAAATTTATTTTGAGAATTTATCTTTTATATTTTAAAATTTAAAATTTAAATTTTAATGTTAAAGTAATTTAAAGATTTAGATTTATGGTTTTAAGGTTTACTTTTTGAATTTTAACATGTAGGATTTAAAATTTAATAAAATTTTTTATATTTTTTTAAGTGTAAAATTTGTAATTTTTTTAGAATTACGTATTCTGTACCTAAATCTTAAAAAAAAAAAACTAAATTGCATGAGTTTTTCTATTTAATTATTTTTTGGAATTGCAACATTTAGATCAATGAGAAATTAGAATTTTTGCATTTTAGTTCGTAAATTTTGAATAGTACTACTTAATTAGTCCTGAGGTTTGCATTCTATTATTGTTTGATATTTTTGTATTTTAATATTTTTTTCATATTTGTTCTAAATTAAATGTAAAATTGCAGGCACATCCCTAATTAAAAATCTCATTAACCTATACGCAATAGTATCTTATTTAATGGCTGAATTAACTTTTAGAAATGTGTTGACAAATTTAATTTGCAAAAATAACAAAAAATTTTCATTAAACTTGATATTATATATATATATTATGTTGTGTGGTTTTATATATTATTGGGTTAATTAATTAATAGCAACTAGCCCGGTTTCCCTAGGAAGATTGGGATTGACTTAATGTACAATTGGATCTGTCTAAATTTTAAATCAATCAAATTATATTGTTCGTCAATTTTGAGATAACGTACAATTAAATGGATTTTTCGATATTAATATAGAGAACATGATGAAAAATATTTTCTCTTATTATTGTACTAGTTCGATTAATTAATTTAGAACAAAGTGAGATAAAAAGATGAATGTTTTAATTTTACAGTAATTAATGAAAATGCTAAAGAACTATCTATATGTTATCTCAAAATAGAGAACTGATTTTATAATTAATTTAAAAATTATAGTAATTCAATTACACATAAGTTAAAATTAGAGAGATCTATTTTTTTTTTTGAAAAGTAGAGAGATCTAATTGATAGCTAGTTTAAAGGTGAAATTCTATAACTTTCCTTAAAGTTTAACAAAATAGATAATTAAAATATGTGCTAGGGGAGAGGAGAGGAGAGGAGATTGAGCTATGCATGAGCACTAATTCTTGAAGTTGAAGCGTCATCTACCATCGGAAAAACAATCGACTTGACAGAATTTCAAATTCTAGCCAGACTTAACTCAACTGTGATCCAACTCGATTCGAACCAGTCCTACCAAACCCAACTGGTGCCACCTCTTAAGGCTTTACCAAAGGGTTACATCAATTTTTTTTTTTGATGGTAAGGATTACATCATTAATGCATGCAGAAGAGATATGCTACTAATGCAATCATCCACTAAATCAAAATGTGATTTTATCATGTATAACTTTGAACGGTCATGATATGATCATAGAAGGATATGGCAGATGGATAGCTCTTTTCCTTTCTAATCAGTGTACTTTAGTCCTAATCATATCATGATAAACGTCTCATAAACTTTGTTGATTGATATGTTAGATTGACTTAATATTCCTTCCCCCCTCATATGACACCACTAACAAAATATATCAACATGTTTAACATCTCCAAGATATGAATCAATCATTGATCTATAGGAAATTTGCTTATAAACTTCACAATTCATTATATTTTGATCCATAATTTGAATCATAAGTATATATGTAAGTAGATCACAAATTTCATCTATATTGTAACGATAAATGGGGGCTCGTATGTTTGCCTTATAAGTTTTAATTACAAATTTTGATGCATTATGTCAATAATATTTTAAATCTTATATAAATTCTAATATTAAAAATAAATTTATTTTATATTCAACACAAATATTAACATAAAAGTTAATTTATTTTATATCTCACACAATCTTAAAGCGAAATAAACTTTATTTTAAATCTTTTAGAGCTCATCAAATATAACATTATTGTTAATTACTTCAATTAAAAATAATCCAACAGACAAACAACACATCAAAAATCTAAAATCCTTTAAATTATAGCCCATGAAAAATATATCCAAAATTTTGTTAACCAAATAGTAGATTTGTTAAGATAAATTTTCTTATGGGTCCTCATATTTATTTCTGTAGTTTTACTTTTAAAATTTGGTAATATCAAAAAAATTTCATCTTGAAATGTATTAAAGAATTTAATCTTCATTTAATTATACAAGTAATGAAGGACCTAAAAGGAATTAACAATCAGTATCTCAAGCACCAAAATGCTATAATTCACAACTCATGGATCAAAGTGCAATCATTTACAAAGGACAGGAAACTTTAGGCAATTTAACCTTGATTTCATCAAGACATAAATGATCAAGGAACGGAATTAAGCAAGTGAATAAAAGAATGAAAATGAATTCTCACGTGGCCTTGAAAATTATTATAATATGAAACTAATTAATTAAGAGATCCAATAAGATGGGATAATTTAATTCCTATATAATATTTTTACTTTCTTTTCTGACAAATTGAGAAACTATGTGCATTTTTTTGAATTGATCTAAAAGACATGGACCATTCTAAAACACAATCACATATTTAAGAACTTAAATGTAATGTTATATTGTGTGTCCCTTGCCTAGTTATTTACTTGAGATATTATATATATATATATATATAGAGAGAGAGTATCTTGAATAACCCTCAAACAATTGCATGATGAATGTAGTAGTAGTGATGTACTTGTACAAGACAATTTTAATGTTGGTCATTTCAAGTACAACTTAGGTGGCAAACTATGATAAGGATGGTTAATTAAAATGTCTCAAACTACACGCAATTAAGTGCATTATTTTTATAATTAGAGATGTCATCAATCATACAAGCATCATCAATATTTTCTTTGCTTCCTCCAACCTCTAATTCTCATATGATTGCATAACCTAAATATAAATGCATTAAAGATTCAAGAAGGTGAAATTGATAACTACATTTCATAAATAAACTCAAAAACAAATACACCCTAACACCCACATGTAACAACAACATTAGCCATAGAGATTGATTGAGAAGGAGCAACAAAAGAAACGTGAATGAGAGAGGGAGATAGGGCTTCAAGCTAGTGGCTCCTTGATAACTACTACACAGGGATCGTGTTGACGATGTTCAATTTATTTTCTTCTTTACTGACAGACTCAGTTGATATAGTTTCGAGTTTCGTTGAAGCAACATAATGCTCTGGCAGCTTATTTTCTAACTCTGGAACTTTGGCATCTTTGTAGATTATGTAGAGCAACATTTGAACTGCACCAAATGCGAAGCCCAATATGTTTGGTAGCTACATATTCACCATGCAACATCCAATAAAGTTAGCTATAATTTGTAAAATAAATCTATATATAAAATGTATGAACTAAATTGAACTTTATTAAACTTATACCGCTACATAGATGTCCCTTGAGAAGAGGCCATAGGAGAACCACACAACAGCACTCAAGGTGAGAAAGAATGACAAGGAGAAAGGCATGAACTCAACACTCCTAGTCTTGATGACAAGCCTCTGCATGCACACAAATTAATAAGTTACTATATATACGTAAGAAAAGTTTAATTAAGAGCCAAATAATTTTCAAATCATCATTATTTCTAATTAATACAAATAAAATTATGTTTTTGATATAGTCATAATTACACTGTTATTGTTTAGTGCTGATTGAATATATATTTACATTAGCAGTTATTAGTGTGAGCTTAAATATGTATAAACTGTATGTACACTTATGTAATTTATGTATGACATATCATGCACGAGTTACATTAATGGAGACTAAATGTCATTAATTTGATACGCATTACTTACAAACTAAATCACGAGGAAATAAGATGCGTAAGGTACTTTACTTATGTAAGTCATGTACGTACGTTACATGATATATAAAGTTTTTATGCACAATCATCCTAAAACAACTTAATTAAATTGCATTTCAAGATGCTATTTTTAAATAAATTGCATGAACTTTTTATATTATTAATCTTACAATGATGCTCAAGGGAGCGGCAAAGACGCTAACGGAGAAGCTCACGCAGATCCAACCAAGAACTTTGAGGCGAATAGAGCCCTTAAAAAGGAGGAGAGTGCACAGAACAATGAGAGAGAATAAACCCACGTTTAAAAGAATTATCATCTTGGCTGTGTATATCTGAAAACATAAACATGTATGCAATTATGTTATTAAACTCATTAATTATAAGTTTACAATCTTTATAAACTAGGTTATATGTATATATACCTTGGCCTTCTTTGGAGCAAAAGTGAGATACATAATAATATAGATAGTCTCAATTAGGACGCCAAATGAGTTAATGGTGATAAGAAGGTATGCATTAGTCTTGATGAATGCATAGTAGATCCAAAGCATTGCACTGAACAAAGCCACCACATAAGGGACTGACTGAAACCCTTCAGTCGATTTCTTTCGATAAACACGATAAAATGTTGGCCTACATCAAAAAATAATGTTAACATTTTATATATATATATATATATTTATACATGCATAATAAATATTTTACACTGAATTGAATTATTTGGATAAATATATACTTGATAAGGTTATAATTAATAAAAAAAATTAATTCTTACAGTGGAGCAAGGTAGACCATGAATGAGATGAGATTGCCTGCAGTTGTTAAAGTGAAAGAGCAAGATAAGCATCAGCATTACCTAATGGGGAGGATTAATGAAAATTAAAACAGTGCTACATTCATAAAGAAAACCCTAATATAATTCTTGCATTAATCCTGCACAATTGGGATTAATTAGTATAAAATTTCCATCTTATTGAAATGATCGTACAATTCTTTTTATATATATGGCTATCGAGCCGTTTGGTATTGTTATGTTATATATGATATGATTGAAATTAAATAATTCTTTTCTTTGTTTAATTATTTAAACTCAAAATCCACAAAATTCAAATTCAATTGTAAACCTAGTAGAAAATAATTTGAAAAAAAAATATGTATAGGTTTATTTTTATAGGAGATATCGCTAGTCTCCTTTTGTATTGCATGTGCATTCAACATCGAGATGATATTGTACAAAAACAGTATAGGAGGAGCTAGTGCACTCATGCACAGAAGAATTACATACTCAAATATATTATTAATATTGTGACTTCTTTTTATTTTTGTAAGATTACACATATACAATATAGTGTGAATAGCGTAGCTGATTTTTTTACACATAGCGCTCTAGGTGATTGTTGTTGGCAATTAAATATGTCTCTTCCCATTAAGTTTTGTAACATCTTCAGTTAACTTAATTGCTACGCAGTTTGAACTTTGTTTTGGGTAATCTTATGGCTATACTAGTTTTCAAAAAAAAAGTATATGATAAACTTACAGTCTCAAAAATAGTGATTAATTTATATTAATAACTCGCTCATAATCAAACATGCAAAAAATACGACTTATAATGAATAGTTTCATAAGTGCATGGTACATGTGACTTAAAATAGTTGCATGATCCGTGTGAATTTTTTTTGTCCTATCAATAAGATTGGCGACATTGATTGGACTCAAACATGACATTTTCTAGTTTTTCTATAATAGAATCATCCCTATTAATTCAAATTTGAAATAAAGAGATATTAAAAGTTTACATTTTATTTGCATGCTTACCAGGCTTTTGTGGGATCTATAAGTGATCAAAAAAGGAAAAGGAGGAGGTGAGGTTGCAAAAGGCAACATATAGAGAAACACTTTTCAATGAAGAGTTGGCCAGGGTAAAGCTAGAGGAGGTGGTGGTGGTGGTGGGGAGATATTGAATGGAGAGATGGTGATGCACCTGTTCTATCAAATTATTGTAAAGTATTAGCAAAAATTAAGTAAAGCAAGATAACAAAAAAAGAAGATAGAAATCAAAAACAACAAGAACTTATTATGGATGTGCTCGTTGTTCTTTTCTGAAATAAGCTAGAGAGAAAAGAAAGAAAACGAAGCATTTCAAGTTGAATTACATACCAAGGATGCCAAAGGCGAAAGCCCATGGATGATCCAAAGACAAGCCTCCTGCCATCTCTCTCTCTCAAATACAATATTAATTAGTATATTAGAAAGACGGTCTAAATCTATAGAAGAAACAGAGAGATCTCCACTTTGTCTCTCTCTTCTACAAGAAAACTAGCTTGAATGGCTTCTACATGAGGTGAGAGCTCCATTTATAGGGAAAGGGAGGGTGGAATGAAGCTTAGATGGCATGGGTTGAGCCCACCAAGCATATATGTCATATGCAAGCACCAAAAGTTGGTAGAAATATATATTATGAATATTATGAATATAAAAGAGAAAGTATAATTTATTTTTTTAATATCTTTGATGTAAATAAAATAATTATATATGCTAGCAATTAATTAATACTCATGTAGGCATATACATTCAACTATTAAGTTTAGTAGAAATTATATGTTATTTATCATGCATCATAGATGTGATGTGGCACATGCAAAGTATATAAGTACGTTACACCTGAAAGAAAAGATATGAAGATAAAGATGAGAGAGAAACATAGAGCTGAAAGTAGAGAGAAATATAGAGAGAGAAAGATAAGAGATAGAGAGAGAGGCCCTTTCACGTGACCTAATTTCCTTCATTGGCACAAGCTATATGCACTTATTTACAAGCCGTTTCATCTGCCACATCAGCTTCTGACTTGTTATCATTAAGTAAAGGAACTTAATGCACATTACTACAAAATAAGTAATTTTATATAAAATTATTATTATAAAACAGCTGTATATGTATATATAATAGCTGATGAAAAAATTGCAGAAGATTTTATTATTAAATTATATACAACTGTTTTTATTATTGTAACTGCTGTAAATCAACAATAATTAAAAAAAAACTGCTGTAAATCATTTTATAATGCTCATCAAAACTCCCGCCATTTTATTCCCGCCGCCCGCCGCCGCCGCCGCTATTTGTTGCATCGATACAGTGCTCTTGGTTCCCGTCGCTCGTCGCTCTCTGCGCTGCTCGGTCGCAGCTATCCCTTCGGCCTCCTCCCCTGATCATTCGCAGCCCGTCGGCCTCCGCCCCGTTGCCTTCTGCGATCGTGCCGTAGGGTTTCCGTTGCTTGTTGGCCTTCGCCCCTCCAATGTAGCTCGCCGGCCTCTGCCCCTCGGCCGCCGTAGGGCCGCCCATCGGCCGGTTTGTTCTTTGCTCATCTCCCTCCTCTTCGAGATCTGCTCCTTCTTCTTTCTTGTTATCCTCCTGCCCTTATGAACAGCTTCAGCTGCCCGAAATCTCCTCCTGCATGCCTGTATCTTCTTCTTCTTCTTCTTCTTCTTCTTCTTCTTCTTCTTCTTCTTCTTCTTCTTCTTCTCCTTCTTCTTCTTCTTCTGTACATACTAATGATCGAATATGCAGTAATTTCATAGCATCTCACTGCATTAAATATTTTGCTACTGAATTTTGGTTGTAAGGACTACAGATAATAGTTGTAGAATTTTGCCATGCAATAGCTATCAATTTCAGTTAACATAATTTTTTTTTGGCATGCTTTCAAAAGCCTATAGTTAAAAATTGCAATAGAAGATATTGAGGTACTATTACTTGAAATATTTAGTTTAACATAAATAAAACTTCACGTATTATAACCTAATTATTATTTTGTCTTGTGATTAGTATCGAATGCAGATAGATTGTATTCAATGTAGATACCATATACTAATGTATTTATGTCAGATCATTTTTACACGATGTATAAAAATTTCTACCAATCATGTTTGTTAGCAATTTTAGTAAAATATTTGTCATGGCAAAATTATATTTTGTATATTATTTATGATATTTTTTTTAGTTATCCAATGATAAAGTTATATATAATATATATCCCACATTTACATATAGCTCGTGATGAGTTGGCTACATATATATTGGAGAAATGGAGATTCATGTGATGGTATATATGTTTTTGAGTTTAACAATTATTTCCTTTATTGATGGTATTTGAATTATTTTATTTATGCTAGTTTGTCCCCCTTTTTTCCCTGAAGTGGAAGTACCATATATTGTCATCATGCAAGTTGAGCTCTTACGTACTTTTTAAATTGTAATATATATAGTTTTTTTGATGTAGATGTAACAACAATTGTTTAAGTATACTAATTATTTGATGTGTAAAAGTTCGTTGTTTACATGATTTGTAATTGTTTACTATATACAATTGATCTCCATGCCAGTTATATATATAGCTTGTGTAATTAGCTTTTGATTTGAAATGTGTATAAATTTAGGTAATGCATGTTAATGTGGTTTGTATATTACATTGTTTTGGCAAATGGTTTTGCTGCAGTTCTCTTTATTTTCTTGGTTTATATGACCAAGTGAACTGAGCAGAAGATTGACAATCCGGTTGGCCTTATTGAACCATCCAACCCGGCCCACTACATGCCATCTGAGCAAGTTTGATTGGACGGAGCAGAAGACGGTCGAATCGTCTGTTTAGCCTAACTGGATGGTATGATTTACACCATATAATTAACTAGATACACATGTATCAACTGCAAGAATCCATCTATAAAAGTAAATATAACTTGAGATCTGTTATGTACTATTACATGCACATGTATGAAATCCCTTTTCAACTGATACCCATGTGATCTCAAGCTCGTTAGCTACTTTTTTAGATGAATGCTTATTATTGATACATATGTACCGAGTCATGTGGTCGAGTAGATTTGATCGTCTAGTAGAGTATACCATACCAATATCCGATCAAACTAACTGAACGGTTTGTTGTGGGGTTGGATGGTTTAGCTCTTAGCTTAAATATTATTATTTCGAGTCGAGAGCTGTGAGGTCTCTTAGTGGGGATATATGCATAATTATAATTTCTAAAGGTGAGATGGATTTGTTTAGTGATTTTGCTCTCATCTTTCAAAAATTTGTCTTGATTGGAGTACTGCTTCTCCCACTAAAGTTAATTTAAATGATGGCTGAAGCAATTATTTTTCTTCTGTGTGTATCTCGAGCTCTTTAGTGCCACGTTATGTAATAAAAATGTCATCTCATGATCAATACATAAGCTTAATTATTAAAAAATTTCCCTTATCTTTTCTCTTTCTTTATGTTCCAATTTTAGTTTAGTTTGAGAAAAATTAAATTTATTTGAATTTTTTTGTAAATATTTTTATAAAATATATGTATAATGAGAAATTGTGGAATACTGTTGATTGATTCATTTTAAAATATATAATATATAAAATAAAATGATTATGTAATATTTAAATTTATGTAAAATAAGATATAAAATATTTTTTTACATGAAAAAAACCTGCCTTTTTAGAGATGCCCTTAAGTTTGAGCTTATTCTATGGATTATATAATTTGTTATAAAAATTGAAAATTTAATATTTAAATATAAAACATTAGATTAAATAATTATCAAATTTTTGTCATGTTAATTTTTTTTAATCTGTTAATTATAAAAGCCGAATATATTTCATATTTCATATTTTTAAAATTTTAACAGAGGAATTGAGGAATATGAATAAAATTAATGAGCAAAATTTTTGGGACCCGATGTGCATGAACTGCAAATCTCTAGGCCCTAGATGCAGTTTATCATAACATTACTAGGGGTAAATTGCATCCCGGGCCTTGAGCTAGAAAGGGAGTTTCAAACTGGTAAAACTTTTTGATTTTGGTCCTAAATTAATAATTATATTTTAATTTAGACCAAATAATATCACTTTTTTTTGCTAGCTTGTGCTCATAGAAAATATGAAATTTTATTTTTTTGTAATTTATTTAAACTATTTATACATTTTAAAATATTATTATACATCTTTATCTTTATTATTTTTTAAAAATTTAATAAAAATCTAAAATATAATTTCTCTCATCTCAAGCTTTCTCTCCTATAAAATTTTAAGCTATAATCTTATGATATAAAATTATATTAAAAAAAAATCAAAAAGTTAATTATTAAAAATAATTTTATGATATAATAATAAAAAATTAATAATTATATTTTAATTTAGACTAAATAATATTACTTTTTCTCAAACATCAAATCAATTTTTTTTTAAAAATTATGACCAATTTGTAATGCTATTTTTTTTATTCATATGGTGAATGGTGATATATATATATATATGAAAATGCAGAGGCATGCAATATTGGTGCCACTTCTCAACTAATAAATATGAGTCTCTTTCATAAAAAAAGTCCACTTTTTTTGTCTTTTCATTAGAAAAAATTATTATAATATAGTCTTTAATAATTAAAATGATGAATTAACAGTAAAAATTATTAGTAATATGCAAATATCTCTCATCTCCAATTTGCAAGAAATATCAGGCCAAGACCAAAATGGCCTCCAACCATCTTATTTAAAAATAAAATAAAAAATTAAGTATAATGTATTAAAAATTATGTAGAATGCTATGAAAAATAAATTTTTTATATTAAAATTTATGTATTATGAATAAAAATAAAATTTTTTAAAATAAAATTGTTAGAGGCCATTTTGGTCATAATCATTACCAAAATAGCTTCCAACCAAACAGAGCAATTGACAAATCAATTGACAAATCAATTACTGCTTACACTTTATTACCGTTATTAGGGTAGTAATATTTGTGGGCCAAATAAACAAGTGAATAAAAATGCGAATAACTCAAAAATCTAAATTAGTAATTAAGAATCATCATTTTTAAATGTCAATTATTAGGGAAGTAATAACATTTAAGAGTGGAGTATGTATATGAGTAGACTCTCAATGGCCCAAAAGATAAACTATTGGAATTATTTTTAATTACTTATAATGAGAAGAAAGATGAGAGGTTGAAAAACAATTATAAAATGTCTAAAAAAGTATTTTTTAGAAGACCTTTTATTATCGAATAAAAGCGGCTGTCATAGGACGATATTCATGACAAGGTGGGCAAACCGTAGGAAGTTCCCCGATAAAGAGAATTCTTAAGCAAGTATTGATCAGTAATGGAGTCTTTGATAAAGGAATTGTGTCAATGAGGTTAAGTGGTCATCAATTGAGGAAGACTTCAAAAAAAGCATTTTTTGAGCTAGAAAATATATTTGAACCTAAACTACTAGTCGTTTGATGGCTAATGCTATGAGGATCCCTCACAGTGTGAGCAATTTGTGTCATTGCCAGTTGTAAAGTTCAACAGTGAATGCCTAAAAACTAGAGTAAGTTTAACTTTCTCATAATGCCTTCGATAGAAGAACAAAGATTGTTTTTCTTTATTACTTACTTAAAATTGATAGCTCTAGCTTAGCTAAAAACACTTGTATAAGTGATAGTAAGTCACTAAAGAATAATTCTATACACAACCTAATCCCAACTAGCCGCCTTACCTTGTGGCAACTAGCAACTATGGATATAGAGTTACCACATTAAAATCCTATATTTTTTATTCATTTCAAATAATACGTGCATGGCCGTGAGAAGAGCATTTAGGTAATTGTTTTTCTCAGTCATCCAACTCTAACGTATTTATTTTTCATCTTTGAAGCAATGTAATTAAAAATTTGCCTCTTTTTATTTAAATTTTTGAATGACTCTCATTTTTAAAACACCAACATATATAAATTATAAATTAATAAGTATGAATCATCAGCAATATATGTACATATATACATATAATATATATATATATATTAATATCACTACGAACTTGTGATAGAATGAATCTTCAATATGAGACTTGCTTTCTTCAATTTTGTTGGCATCTTCTGAAGAAAATCCATTTTGCCTGATTTAGAATCCATGGCTAGTAAAGCACTTGGGTTCCTTCCTCTCTTTTCCTCTCAGCTTCCTCATGTGTGTTTCACTTAAATTTACTAATGACATCAGACAGCAAAAGGCTTAGTGCTACATTATTTTATGGTACATAAGCAATAGTCACAGTTATATCTTGTGAATTTTTAATTATAAAAAAAATGTTCTTTGTGCAAGGTGAATTCCAAAAGAATTTTGGGGATCCCACACACTACTTCCCTATAGTACAAAGTGGTCAGTCAATTATTAAACAAGTTGAACAAGTTGAGTACAATGCTTTGAATGATCTGAATCTGATCCAACTCAACATAAACTTGAACTTCTTATCACAAAAACAAAATAATCAACGAACTTATAGAAAAGTTTAAGTTTATCGAGAGTCACCAAAGAATTAGAATTAATTTAATTACTTCTTATGCGTTCCTCAAAATGCACAAGACTTTTTACTATTCGTTCAATGTTGGTGCAAATTAATTTGCTTGTCTTTTAAGTTTTACACCTAGCTAATTGCATAAAAGCTTAAGTTTATCGTTACGACATAAAATCAAAATTGTATTCTTAAATTAATATACCGTAATTTCTAGTAAACTTTACTTGACCTGATCGATCCACAATTGCTGAGAAGGGGGAAAATCAAAGAACTTCATGAAAGATGACTCATTTTGACTCAAACAACAAATTTCTAAGTACTCAATCGGTTCATTCGGATCGTTTATTATTAGGATGCATCGAGTATATATCGGACACTTTCGAATTGTCATGATCATTTTGTCAGCAAAGCAAGGAAGGGGGTGTGTACCTTCCTTGGAGAAAATGGAGGGAGAAAATGGGGGGAGAAAATGGAGGGATGATATGCCTATACACTCCATGGGTGACATACAGCTAATTGAAAGAATATTCTTTGGATATGGCTTCATATATAGTTTCCTTAAATTGAAGCCATCATATTTCTTGGTTTAAAAAAAAGATCCAACTTGTTATTCATTGACTTTAAATCTCAAAACACTGAGGAAAGGATATATAGGTAGTAGACTACAGCATTTAGTGACTAAGGATGACACTTTTTGTTGTCTCCAAAGGCTATGGTGGCCCAACTTATGGGGATGCAATACGGGTTTGTTGCGGGTGAAGTCGGAAACTAATTTTTTTCTATAATATTCATAAAATTTATCAAATCTACATGATCTTAAGAAAACAAATTTATGCACAGCAAAGCATACATAAATTAATTTAACGCTAAAAATCCTCATTAATAAACAAGGAGGAAAGCCAATTTGATGTCAAACACAATAATAAATTTCACTATGTAGTAGATTGCAAGATTTGCTCTACTTCCTCGAATTATCTTTTAGAGAATTACAAATTTTTTCACTTTATTATAAGTTGATATAAGAATAGGTTAATATGAGGAGACTCACAAAATATATAATTAATCTTCTCCTAGATTTTATATTCCTCTTTGATAACAAAGGCTTTAGATGTTTAATCATCCTTCAGTACTAGATCCTATTGACTATATATGATGGATCAACTTATGCTCTTGTATGGATATTTGAACTTCATAAACCTCTCTTATATTTATTGAAGGCTTGAGTGATAGATACAAGCTAGTATGTTTAAGCATATCAAATTATAATAATAAAGTCTTTCATGTATGTGCCAATTTATAATGTTGATTATTCTCAAGAAATTAATTGCGGATATATATATAGCAACTATCATTATAGAATACTTTCCATGGATTTTCGTCCTTCACAAAAATCACCATTTTAGATTTATTAAACTTGTTGAAAAAAGCCTTACTTCGAAAATTATTTTCATTTTGTCTCTCACCTTCTAAAAAGAACATGTACGACCTAGCTTGAAAGCCTGCCCTTCAAGGAATAACTCGCTCAATGCTTTTCTTCTTAAATAACTACTAGGTACGTACTTAGCTTCTCTTAACATCTTCATTATTATAATTAGTCATCGACACATTTTCCCCAGCTCTCAGAACATTTTCTTAATTAGAGGGTCCAAATTCTAATTTTTTTTAAAGTTAATTCAGTTGATGACTTTAGATTTATTTAAGCACAATTTATTTATTTGTTAATTTCTTGTAAAAACTATTAATTTCTTACAAAAACTAATATATTAAAAAATGATTTTCTTTATTACTGACGTCATCATGGCATAAATTTTGCATATGCTTTTCCTTTGGCCGTTATTATGTTAAATTTATAAATGTTGACAATAGGCCATTTATATATATATATATATATTTATATTTATATTTATATTTAAGTGGGAAGCCATTATTATATAGATATAATCTATTGAAATACTATATGTGCATTAATATATATATTAAAAGATATGTAATAAAGTCCATTTAATTATGGATATATACATTAATATTTTCTATAATTGTCAGCCAATAAATTTATATCATATTTATCACCTAATAAATTTTCCCTTATTTATTTGTAATTATAAAAAGAAATGATAAAATTTAATGGTCTTTTTAATGAGGAGAAATGAAACCTAATGTATTGATAATTAATTAATAAACTTACGACTAAGAGGGCAAAAATTGATTGCCCAAATAATTCATATATGATTTTTTAAAATTATTTATAGTTGAACTCATGATTTATAATTTTGTATCATTATAAAACATGATATTTTAAAATTTCACTTTATTTCCACGGGTGTGTACATTATATAAGTTGTAACTTAGGTATATGATTTATATATACACTTGTGTTATGCATTAGATTTTATCATATTAATATAAGATAAATCACATATTTGTAATACAATAAGTGATAAAAAAGTCAATCTAAAGATAAATTAAGCATTAATTAAGTTTAGTTATAGTAAATAAACATATAATTATTTCAGAACTTAATTTCATCATCAATATCTCAATGTTTAATGATATAGTTGTATCAATCCATTTAAAAGTTTGCCATAGCTTCATTGATCAATCTTTAAAGATCCAACTGCTTTGTTTGGCGCGAGGACTAAAATCAGAACTAAAATAGTACTAATTTAAAAAACAACAATAATAATAATAAATAATTTTTTTTAATCCTTCTATACAAATTTTAATATAAATAATATTATTTTACTTCATATATTCAATAATTTTTAATAAAAATATTAACTTTATTTCATATCCTAGATCAAAATATTCTATTCGAATATTTTAGTATAGGATGCGAAATAAAGTTAATATTTTTATTAAAATTTATTGAGTATGTAAAGTAAAATAATATTTTTTATATTAAAATTATATAAAATGATTAAAAAATTTATTTATTATTATTATTATTATTTTTTAAATTAGAACCATTTTGGTCCTCGCACAGTCGAGTCGCGCCGCGCTAAACAGGGCAAGAATTAGTACTCTCCATCATTTTCTGTTCCAATCATCACATTGTGTAACTTGAATCTAATGACAAAATTATTAAGACCCGAAACTAGATCACACGAAAAGGCTATAGACAAATTAAAGATTATTATCTTAATTTTGTCATGATCAATTTCATCGATTAGTTAAACATAAGTAAAACATTTATCATTTTGTATGAAAAATTTAATTATTCTCTCTTAACACATACATACATACATACATGCATATATACATATATCAAAAGTACTTTTTTTATTATTATAGATAGTTTCAAATTTTAAATTATATAATTCGTTATATATATACCTATACACGAAGACATACTATGTAATATTCTTAACTATATGTTTCATTAACATCATTTAGTCAAACATTAGTACATATGTATATATAAATAAATATAAATATATATACATATATATGTTACTTAATGGAAACCGTACCATTAGTGCATGGCTGTCATCATGGGATAAGGTGTAATCTATCACTTTTCCAGTACCAATAATTAATGTTTGATATATTTATCTGATAATTATACATTTATATATTTTATTTAGCTACCCAATCATGTTAATTCTTTACAAAAAAGAGTAAATTAATGGCTTACGCAGAGGAGCTTATTCATTTAATTAGCTCAAGATCGATATCTTAATAATTATCCAGTCATTAAATATATATTATAAAATTAATTAGATGAAAAAAAAATAGCTACTTAATTCTACAAAGTTTAAATTATATGATACCTAAAAATTAAACATATATATAACATTAATACATATAGCTAGGTGTGGTGTAAAAATCAAATATTTATCAAATTAAATATCATTTTTCATTTTATGTAATTTATATCCTATTTTCACACTATGATATTCTATTCTAATGAAACTTATTTAATGATTGTGACAAAATTTATGATATTCATAGGAATTAGGCAAATGTACTTCTATAAATATAAATTTGAATGTTTAATATATATATTTATATATCTAAAAGGAGAATATATATGTACAGAGTCTGTGATTTTTATGAACAAATATTATCAAGAACTTTGCCATTTTTTAAAATTTTCTTTATTAAATAATAATTTAGAAGAATTGAAAACTAAGCCCCATTGGGGAAAACTTTAGCTATAATTTAAATTTCTCTCAACTAAAAATTTTAATTTTATTTTAAAAAATAAAATAATATTTTATATTTTATTTTACATAAAATTTAATATTATATTATTATGTTATTTTATATTCAATATAATTTTTAATATAATTAACTCACTTTATTTCACATTATATACATTTTAAAAAAAAAGTATAAATTTTTTTAAATTTTTTTTCCTCCGCCTAGGCTTGTTTGGCTACCTCCTAAAAATGATCAAATTAATATTTTAATAATATTTTAAATTTATTATCCAACTAAATAAGCTCTAAGGCTCATTTTTAAAAACTAGATAATAATATTTCTATACATATAAGTGCTTTTTTTATAGAAAACGAAAACCGGCCATATAAATGTTTCTTTAAAAAAAAACATGTAAGTATTTCTTTAGAAAAAAAAGTCACACAAGTGATATTTCTATTCTTTATGTTGGACATCAAAAGGAAAATTAAAATGTTGATTAGCCTTATTGAGATTATGTTTAAAGTAAATGTCACTCTAATTAGCTTTAGAGTTTAGATCTCATTTAATTCATATAGATTTACAAATTTAAATTTACTAAAAATAAGTTCACAATTGATCATTTTGTCAACTTTAATAAAGATTGTTTAAAAAATTCTCAAAATGTCCCCTTTATATTGAATATAAAAGGGAAAATCTAAAAGGTTAATTAGCTTTGTTGATTAAATTTAAGATAAATATCACTCAAATTTTTTTAGCATAGATCCTTATTTTATATAGGTCTAAGAGTTCGAATTTATTTTTGTTGGTCTCTGATGTGTAAAAATAATTTCATGGCTAATGATTTTGTCAAATTTAACATTAAATTTTCCTGAAATTCTCAAAATACCATCACTTCTCATTGCATTTAAGGTTTCTCCTTCTCATCCCCCCCAACACAGGTACCAATATATTTGCTATCACAAAATCAATCTAATCTGAAACTCCGAATCATCCCCATATTGCTTTTCGTCCTCCTTGTCAGCCTTCAACGCAATGAGGACTTAGCATCGAGATCAGTACTCTCTTTTACAAGAGAGAAAGAGAGGTGGAGATTTAGATCAGAGAGGAAGAGAAATTAATTGGTAGTCATTCTGGATGACGAGCTCGATTTCTAAGACGAGATTAAAGTCTCTGGATGAAAGATTAGGGGGATGAGTTGTTGGCGAAATCATCTGGTGAAAACCTAAAAGTGGAAGTGGGGTGATCTGGGTTTTCAAGACTTTACAAAAATTAACAAAAAATTTGAAAGAATAGGTGACGAAGTTATATATATATGTTTTTATATTTAAAAGACTCGATGGAAAGAAATACATATTCTTCAATTTGTGTGAAATAAAGGTATAACCTTTAACTTTTTGAGGTAATGAAATATTCTAATGAAGATGCAATAGTATATTCTAATGGTCTCATGTTACTGCTTCAACCTCGACCCTGTTGAAACTTCACATCTAGTGACTCATAGCACTAGAAGCAATTGAAGAATGCCACGAGTTCCATCACTTTCATGTTTTCTCGAAGATACAAATTAGCATGAATAATTATTTGATGATGTCTAATGTGTAAACTTTAATGGCTAATTAAGTTTGTTGATAATGGAGCATTTGTTGCTATCTTCCTAAAAAGAGTAAAGCACATACGTGCATGCAAATCTGTAGGCTAAAAATAGGATAAAGTAAAGATAAATTACATTTGGATCCCTGATGGAGCACTTAATTCCCATTACATGCCAGTCCCATCAATGAGAAATTTCGATGAATATTATCTACAATGAATCAGTTAAGGAAAGATGTATAATCAGCATCGATCAGTGACTAAAGTGATACAATGATTTAAATTTTTGGACTCACATATAATTGGAACCGTACCGAAAGGAACCCAAATGCAATTTTCTCCAAAAAAATATGCATCTCCAAAGCAAAAGACCCACTACCCCACTTGATGAAAACATCTAGTTCTTATCCTCCATGAATCAGTCCTTTCTCCTCCTCTCTAAGTGCACTTGTCAGTAGCTTGGCATTCATGCATGACCACTATATGTGAAACAAGTGCTCACCATTCATCTCTTGAAGGAGATTAATGGTGACCATGGCTGATTAATTAGTGGAAAGGGATCTTTTAGGGTTTCAATTTTGCTAAATTTATTCTTGATCATAAGCACCACCCAAGATTAATGTATAGGTATGCAAGGGTCCCCTTGTGATTAATCTTGCAATTAACTCAATCTTCAATTTGATTATCTATCCTTATTTTATATCTTCTTTTCAGCTTCTAGGAGATAAGCATTGATGACAATCATTGTATGGGAGTGATCACAAACTAAAGGTTCTTGATGATAAACATCTTTGATGTGTGCTAATTAACGTGTATGTTTATGCTCGTAATTAGGGTAAAAAAATTTGATCTGATTCTAGCAGATAATTAATGACAATAATCAGACGAAGAAACTACTTGAAAATTTCAATTCAGTTTGAGTTTGCTTGAAATTTAGATCCCAACGTAAAATTTTATGAGGCATCTAGCTTCGTCATGATTTGATAATTAAGATACTTAAGATAAACAAATGGTCAATCTAGAATCCGTGAATAAAATTTTTACCCATTATATTATTGTCATTATCCTCTTATATATGTTAAAACTTTAAAATCTACTCTAGTTAGACATCAAATTATCATATATAAGAGTCATCTATCGAGTACCATTGTTCCTCGATTGGCACCCATGACCACAGATTTCTAAAATTCGATGAAATCGAGAGGTCGATGAATGCATGCCTTTGATTTTAAGCCAAACAATGATGATCTGACATTCAGGCTGGACATCACCTCAAGGGAACATAGAATGACAATCACCAGATTTCTGGAGAATGTCAACAATTTGAAATTGAACCACATGTTCAATAAAATGGGAGAAACTATAGGAGGAAATTTCGAAATCATGTCGACAATTAAAATACATTTTTCTAAAAAGATAGGCTTTTCAACAACTAATTTTGACTATAGGGACTGAAAAATAAATGTAAAATACTATTATAAGATCTTATACTAACTTGATAACATCTATGAGATTTAGACCCAGTTTAGATGCCTTTTTTCGATCACTTTTACTGAAGAGTTACAAGGATGTAGAGTACGAAAATAATTAATGAGCAAGATGATTAAGTTGTGATTTATAGTTACTTTAAAATCAACATGCAAAAATATACAAATATTAGGATAAACTGCATCTGGGCTCCTAAGGACAGAAATGTATTGTAAATTAATTTTAATTTTTTAAAAATATTAATTTGTAAAAGCATTATTTTTTATTTTCAATTAAAGTATAATTATTAATTTTTTATTATTATATTATAAGATTATTTTTAATAATTAACTTTTTATCTTTTAAGAATATAGTTTTAAATATTAATAATTTTTAGTTTTAAATTTTATAGCTAAGAAAGCAAAAGATGAAAAAAATTAAATCTTAGACTTTTATTATACTTCAACGAAAGGTGACGATATAGGGATATAGTGGTAATTCAAAATACGTAAATTGTTTAAATCAATAAAAAATGATCAAATTTTATATGTTTTTATCAAGAAAGGACAAGAAAAAAATAATTTTTTGAAAAAGGAATCAAAACTATAACATTTTTATAAGTTTATAGGCTAAAATTAAGATTTTTTAAAAATTAATATTAGTTTGCAATGCTCTCCTAAACTCAAGAACCCAAACGCAATTTACCCTAAATATTAAAACTTTCATATTTAAAATGTAAATAAAATTACTTTAAGTATTGTATAAAGGATTTAGTTGCATGCTAGTATCCCATAATTAAAAAATAACTATATATATATTAATTTAATAATTCATAATTTTACCTGTCCTCCATGTTGAGATGGCCAAGGTGGTCTCCATCAAAAATTTCAATTTAAAGCCCTTTAGCTTAACTTTATCCCATGAAATTTTATTTAAGTTTTGATTTTTTGTTTTTTTTATGAAATTTTGAGTTTTGATTTAAATACACGTAATCATGAGCTAATGCATAATAATAGCTAAATTATTATTTTTATTAATATTTTAAATTTAAATAATTTATTTTACATCTTATACACAATTTAATATTAAAGTAACTTTATTTTCCACAAAACTTATAAAATAATATATTTTCTCCTTAGAGGAGAATTCAATTTGATATTATATTAATATTATATTATATTATTTAAATATCATAACATTAATATGTCATCTTTTAAATTGCATTTCTATACTTTTTTACAAGATTATTTAAAGTTGTAATCAAATTAAATAATTATTTTTTTCAAATAATATAATATAATACAAACACAACATTGAATCAAATGCTTTTCAAAAATAATCTTCCAATTAAATGAGCCCGTCTTACATACATTGCTTATACCAAGTTGATATTTGGACCAAATTTAGTTACAATCACGACAAGATTAAATTAAATTTAAATTGAATAAAATATGAGTATTAATTGTCTTTGAAATGAAAAATTTTCGGTCAGACCATTACACCACCTCATCTATTTAAGTGCTCAATAGGACTACACTAGGCAAGTAAGTGGGTCCTGTGCACCGTATACATATATAAAATCTAAAAAAGTGAATTCAAAATAAAAATAGTTCATACAAAATAAAAAATGTCTATACACGAGTGCATTTTTTTCGTATTTTATATAATATATTTTTTGCTTTGTATGGACCTTTAGTTACTTTGTATTTTTTTTTAATTTTGTATATGCATGTAAATCGAGCAAAAATTATTATACAATAAAAATTTTGTAAAAAATATAAAAAAAATGATGCTAAACGATGACAAAATAATGTAAAATAGAGTTTTTTCGCCACTGTGCATGGCGCAATACACAGGACCCACTTACTTACTTGACACACTCTTATCATACGTCTAATAAATAAGGTGGCATAACGACGTAACTCAATAATTTTTTCTTTATTTGTCAGACCACCAACAACTATGACATCTACAATGATGAAGGAAATCATATATTGAGACAGTTGGAGTCTACTAAAGGGGTTGTCAGCATGCTTCATATAAAATAAATGTTTCTTTTTTTTAGAAAAAAACTTTGATTGAAGTATGAGTTAACATGAGTTAAATTATTGATATCAATTTAAAAGAAAGTTATATAAAAAATAAATAAATAAATAAAAGAAAGCTTACATGTTACATGCTTTATATAAATAATTATGTTTTTTTAATATGTCTATTTAAAATTCATGTATCATTTGAATATCATACATGCATGCATGCAAATAATTAGTGGGTTAGTTCTCTAGCTAGCTCTCGAGTTATTCGAGTCAAAATGTCGAGAAAAAAATTCAACTAGTTATCGGTAAGGCTATTTATAACTTGGTTCGAACATCAAAGATTGATTAAAAGTTGAATTGAGTTTTGGATTAAAACGAGACTGACTCGATCCAAACAAGCCGACTAACGAGTCATTTTTATGAAACTAGATTTTTATCAATCCAATCTTGAGGTGTTATGAGAACGGATCGAGCTAGCACAAAATCATATCGATTAAAAAAATAAAAAAAATATTTATAAGCATTTTTATATGTAACTTGTTTTGGTATATTAGTTTTTCCGTAATAGCAAACTAGATAATTATATTAGAATTTTTTTATAGCTCAAATCCTATTAACTACAGATTATTATTTTTATTTATATTTCTAACCGTGAGATCAAGATAGACAATATGATTTAAGTTAGTGAATAAATAAAGACATTGAAAAATCAAAAATTAATTAAAAGTCAGATAAATTTTAGCTCGGATCGAGATTAGATCAGACTCTTCTCGTTTATATATTAATTAGATTGAAATTAAATCGAAAATTTTTAATTGAATTTTTAATGAAGAATTATTATCTTGAGAATGTTTAGGTTGTCATGTGCCAACCTTTTTTTTGCCATGAATGACTTGCCATCCTGACATGCAATCATCCAAGAAGGGTACATTGATTTGACTCACTGAGTTGGAATCCTAGTAAGGTGATGCTTGGCATGCATCATTTTCTTTTTGATCATCTTTTGTATTATTACTATGTGGTGGCAACCATCTTTGATATGAATTTTCTAGACCTTTTCATCACATAATGTACAGTATACTTCCACCTACTTGTAGCATTTTCACCTTTTTTTCTTCTTCTTCTTCCTTTTGCCTACACTTCAAGCTTTTAAACAACATTGATTCCTTTTGGTTGTTTTAGCTATCATTTGAAGAGAATTTATGAGAAAATAATTATGTGAGCCCTTCAAAAATAGAAGCACTTAATTATATATATCATATATATAACTAAGGTCGAGCAAAATATTTGAAATAATTGTAACTTTTCTCCTTATTCAGTGAGTAAAGAGCTTATCTAGAACTAGAAAATCTTGAGTTCAAGTTCACATTACTATAATTTTTAATTAGAGAAGGGAAATTATGGTGTTTAATGCAAAAAAGGTTTAAAAAAAAAACTAAAACTCAAGCTTACTTAAAGCTAGCTCGTATTTTAATTACTTAGTTTAAACTCGTCTCAATTTTTTAAGACTTGAAGTCAAATCAATCGAAATAGAATCGATTCAACTTATAATTAACTCTTTAAAAGGTTAATTACTGAAAGGTTGTTATAGTTAATCTATAATTACTATGAAACTTACTGAAAGGTTTCTATTTTGAAAATATTATAATATTAAAGGTCCCCGTAAATTATGATTATTATATAAAAGATTTCTGTCTATTAGCATCTAAGAAATATTTTATTTTAAATTTTTAAAAATTCAATTTTAACCTCTCTCTCTCTCTCTCTCCTGGCGAGATAGTGCTAATAAGGCTGCGGCAACAAACTAGCATCAACGAGGCAGCAAGGCGGTGACAGTGAGTAACATAGAATTTATAATTATAAAAATATGAAAAATTAAAGAAGTGTTAAGAATAAAATTGAAAATTTATTAAATTTTACACTCGAGGAATTTTTTATATAATATTCGGTAAACTATAGAGAACTTTTAAGCAAATTTTAAAAATCATGGAATAAATAATAATTATAAATTAGATACAGAGATTTTTCAGTGATTAATTCTATATATATATATATATATATATAACGATATATACGCAGGGCTTTGTGGATATATGCATAATATATATATATTTGATTAAAAAATATATAATATATAATTATTAAAAATCATATAAAATACGCAAAATGTGTACCTAAATTATAAAAAAAGGGTTAAAATCTAAGCTCTTGATTCAACTCAACAATTGACTAAAAATTAAATAGTTTTTATTCCATTAGAATTAAACTCGAAAATCTCAAGCTTCAGTTGAAGCAAACTCGTTCAAACTCGACGCATTATCTGTCCTATGGGTAGCATTTAAGCTATATTATTTATTTATTAAATACTAATTCTGAATGTAATGATACATGGATAACAAAAGGTGATAATATATATGATACCAAAAAAAGGGAAAATAAAATACAACAAATGGTGATAATAATATATAATTTATGTGATCAAACTCTAACTTACAATTACTTTAAAGTGTGCAAGGCATAAATAACAATTGAGAAATTAGCTTGCAAATAAAATAATTTTAAGATTCATATAGCAATCATCTTTTAAAAAAAATTCTCTCATGTGAGAGTTTGAGTTGCACTTGGTCACAATTCACCTTTTTAGGTTGTTTAAACTATTTTGGCTACTTAATTCAACTTGCAATGAAATCAATGGTGGGTTAGGCTTGTGTTTGATTAGCTAGGATTGATTTTATTTAGGTTAAGTCATTGAAAATATGAAAAAATACACACAAAATATCATGCCTATGATGCTTATATAAATGACAATAAAATTATTTTAATATCAAATAGTGCACCTTAATTAATTAATTAATTAATTACTCTCCATCTATATTCTATTAGAACCATTTGTAAGTGTCTTAATTGTAATATTATTGCTCTTAAAAATTATTTCAATGTGAATTTGTACTTTGAAAATCATGCCTCAGGACATTTTGTATCTTAAAATACCTCAAAAATCATAAATTTGACACTTTGCGTTCTTTTGATGTGAAAAGCAAAATTAATGATATGCTATGATGCAAAGTGTGAATAACTTATTGTGAACATTTTATTGACGTTTGTTGTTTGCAGAGTTAGTTATATACAGCGTAACGTCAATAGTACAGCTGATTTTTTGGCGCACTATCCGACGCTGGTGATTTTTGCTGAGAAATGGATATGCCCATTCTTAATAAATTTTGTAATATTCTTAAAGTAAATGTTACAAAATACTTGCATATTTGTAATTTCTTTATTGTAATTTTATGACATTGTCAACTTTCAAAAAAGTATGCATTTTTGTTTTTATAGTGAGTGCAAATTAAGTGCCAAAATCACAATTTTTCAAGATGCATGCAACATAGATGCATTTTGCTCCAATTCATATATAAATATAATAGCAACTAAGTAAAAGGCATGTCATTGGCATTCTTAATGATATTTATCCTTATTGGTGTAATTTCTCCTTGTTATCAATTAGACAATGAGATATTTCTAGAGGTGATGAGCACCATTAATGGGGGAAACTTCCTTGAAGGAGCATGCAAAGGAGAAAGGAGAGATGGGAATTGGAAGATGAAAAAGAGGTTGCATTCACAACCCTTCCTTGGAGGAGCATGCAAATGAGAGAGGAGAGATGTGAATTGAAAGATGAGAAAGAGATGACATTATGTTAATGCATAATAGATGGTTGATATCAATGCATTGATTAATTAAATGTTCAACTAAGCACAAAGTGCAATAATGCATGCAACTAGGGTTGGCAATTAGCTTGCATGCAACAAAAGCTAGCTAGCAAGAACAAATGGAAGGCAAATCCTCATTTGATTCCTAATCATTTTTTTTATTGAACTTAATTTTAAATTAATATTGAAAAGAAACTAGTTGATTGTCAATGAAAATTATTAGTTCTTTAGTAGAAATTTGATTTGATTTTATGCAACTTATATAAGAGAAATTAAATTGACTCAATTTTAAATATATAAGAAAAAATAGCACTATTTTGAGTCAAGAATATTTCAAACAATTGTTGAAGGAGCTACAAACATAGATAACACAAAATTAACCTCCTCTTTGTCTAGGTGAAAAATCCAAATTAGAGATTACGAACAAGAATAACTGTATTAAAAAAATAATAAAGAGAATTAAAAAACTTAGGATGAAGAAGGAGAAAAAAAAGAGCTTTTCTCAAAGTTCTCTCTGGAAAGAATAAAGGAAAGCTGGGGTTGACTATTGTTTGCTATAGGAAAAACATTGCTGCAAGAGTTGATCAAACAAAAAAATAGAGCTCGTGAGTTTTGGGCGAATAGTAAGTAAACAATGCTCTATTCATTCAAGAGCCCAGACTCTAATGATCGGAACCTCTTTTTTACCATAAATGAGTTTATTTATAGTGAAAAAAATAGTATGAAAGTATATAGGTTAGGTAGGCTTCATTAATGAGGCCGTGACTGTGCGGCATGGCGGTAGCATAATCTGCTAATGCTGCTTGACAGTTCAAACATTAATAACAGATATCTCCTCTTTGCCCTTAAAAAGGGAGGAGGTCATATTATAGAGTGCAGCTATGATTAGATAAGAACTTGCTAGCTGATTATCTGTTCAACCCTACTGTTAGACTAGGCTCGAAATGCTCAACCTCAATCAAAACGAATCACTCAGCCTGTTCAGAAGTGCTATTCAAGTGATACAGTTTGACGATGTAATCAACCTTGTCCACATATCATGATTGGATAAAGTGGTAGCTTATTCCCTTAACACCCTTCATTTCCATCATTAACTTTCTATGATAAAAATATCATTAAATTAGATGCTTCATATTTTCCTAAATAAATCATCAAAAGAATATCTCAACCAAATAGATCAAAAAACTAAAAATAGAAAACCCCCCCCCCCAAAAAAAAAAAACTCCAGAGATGTTGCATTTCACTGAATAAATGTTTGGTTCAATGTCATCTTAATTTTATATTATATTATTTAGACAAAGAATAATTATTTAGTTTAACAATAATTTTAAATTATCTTCTAAAAATTATAAAATTATCAATCAAAAGATGATATCTATATAACACGAAGCAAATCTCAAGCCGTCGTACCGAAACCGGTCCATTCTAGAATTGGTTTGAAAACAATTATCAGTTTGGGTTCTAAAGTAGCACCTCGGTTTGAGTTCGGTATTGAAATCAATCTCTATGAGGAATAAGCTCGATTTGGTTTTGTTTTCGATTGGGACTAAAACCTGTGGAATTGATCCAAAATCGGTCAAGTACTTTGATCAACATCCCTAGCATTTAGACACCTCTATAATTTAACTGCACTTTGGCAATGCATGCATAGGGATGTTAGCGATCGGATCTCGAGCCGTTTCAATTTTGGCTCAAGATTAAATTGAAAGTTTTCGATTCAATTTAAATTCGATTCATAGAGTAAATGAGAAGCGTTCGATCTAAACTAGATCTGGCTCATTTATTATTAATTCAAGCTCGATTGAGTTAAAATCAATTCGACTTTTAATTAATTTTTAATTTTTTAGCTAAATTTTATGTTGTATTTGTTCATTTAATCTGCTTAAATTATAGCCAGTTGTCTTGTTCTAACGTTTAAAAAAAAAATTACAATAAATATAATTTGGTAAATACCAATGTAGTTGGAAGTGGTCCAAATTTGGAGATTAAAATCTAAACTTAAAACAATTATTATAACAATAACTTAAAATTAAAAAAAAATATGATTTTGAGTTGGTGGGCTGAGTTCAGATCAACTCATTTTTTGATCCGACTCGCTTAAACATAACCTAAAACCAATCTTTTTATTAACTAAATTAAGCATAAAGACCTATACTCGACCTGTTCAATAAATGAGTTACTTAACTTACCAACTCATTTATTATTATATTTTATAAATGAAAATGTGAGATTCAATATTTTTTCTAATCACTATTATCATAAAATTTAATTAAGAACATAAAAAATACAACTAAATTACGTAATGTATATTTAATAAATATTATTAAAACTAATAAAAAATTTTATATTAATTTTAATAAACATATCATTATAAGATCTGTTTGTTTGTAAAATTAAATTTAACAAAATTAAAATTAAAATTAAAATTAAATAGAGATATTTTTTTATTGAAAATTATAAATGATATGAAATAAAATTAGTTATTACGTTGAAATATGTGAGATGTGATATAAAATTAATTATTACGTTGAGATATGTGAGGAATGTAATATAAATTAATTATTAATTTAATAATATGTGTAGGATGTGAAATAAAGTCAATTTTTAATATTAAATTTTATGTGTGATATGATATACATCATTAAAATTAAATCAGGTTAATTTTCAATTGCCAAACAAATGGAGCCTATGAGTTTTAATCGAGTTGATCCACACATATTTGAGTCCTCTTAAACGAATCAAATTCTGATTAGCTTGATCTATACCCGATTAAAGCAGGTCATGTTCAAGTTGAAATCATGAGTCGAGTCTACATACAAGAAGATATACATACAAGAAGATATACAACCCATATGCTTGCATATTTAAAAATACAAAAGGAGCATGTATAACCATGAAAAGTGAGAAGGAAAAAAAAAATCAATAAACAGAAACAACACATTTATTTCAAACCCATTAGAGATATGGAACATCAAGTTACCAAATCACTAAAAAAAAATAAATGATGCATGACAAAGCATATCAGCTTTTAAGCTGATAATGTGAAGAAAACCAGAACAACTCACCTGCTTGCTGATCTAATCTCCTGCACAACATATCCATGAACATTTGAATGATCAGCTCCAGGATCTGAAGCCAATCCCAGTGGTGGCATGTTCGCCGCAGTTCGCCGTTCTGATACCGGCTCTGGATCGAACGCAGAGTCGCATGACACAGTATGCTTATCGTCGATTGCTCGACTGCCGAAACCTGCTTCCATGTCAACAGGTTCAGCAAACTCATGTTCTCCCCAATCAATCACCTTTTTTCCTGTCTCGATGTCTCCAATGACTTTACCCATGTTTGGGCTCAAAAAGGCTCCTGTCGATTGCTGAAACTGTAGTTCGTGGTATGACGGCACTCGCGCTCGGAAATTGTTGTTAGAAGGAGAGATCTTTGCAAAAAAAATCTCTTTGAAATTTGCCACTGTGCCACGGTTGTACGGATTAACCTTGCGTTCATATCGGTATCTGAAATTCTCGTATGTTGTCTGAGAAAAGCAAAATACATTGTCAATTGCAAGAGCGACACATGGTAAAGCTCATGAATAATAAATGTGAAAGCATAAAAAACATTTGAAGCTAAGTTGCACAAAAACCTACCGAAAAGAAATAAAAGAACTAAAATATTTTCACATGTTGCTGCTAACACTTTGGCAGAATCTCTACAGTTAGATGTATAATGTGTTTGCTTGGAGTGAACATAAGTCGAGCAACCATATTCGATACATTCTACAGTTTTTATTTTCATGTTCTTAGTATTTGACGATGAAATTTAAATTCAAAAAGCACACAAAAAGGGATCATATAATTTTTGTCTCGTATAGCTTCCAACCAAATTCAAAAACAAAGCATATGAATGAAGCTAATAAACATGTCACTCATGGAAAACTAACAACAACAACAACCAAACCTTAATCCCACTAGGCGGGGTCGACTACATGAATCCTTTGTTTCTATTGCGCTCTATCAATTAACAAATTTTTATCTAAGTTTAAGTAACTAAGATTACTCCTTATAGTTTTTTGTCATGTCTTCTTTGGTCCTTTTTCTTCTTTGTACATGGGTAAGATCTAATAACTCGATTTTTCTAACTAGAGCTTCAATCAACTTACGATTTATATGTCCAAATCATCTAAGCGATTTTCTCTACGTTTATCCTCAATTGGTGTAACACTAACTTTCTTTCGGATATACTCATTTCTCATTCTATCCTTTTGTGTATATCTGCACATCCATTTTAGCATCTTCATTTCTGCAATATTTATTTTATTTATATATTTTCTCTTTGTAGGCCAGCATTCAGCACTATATATCATTACCGGTTTTACTATAGTTTTATAAAATTTACCCTTAAGTCTGGATGAAATTTTTTAACGCACAACACACCATAAACATTTTTTCCATTTTACCCATCATGCTTGAATCCTGCTAATAACGTCACTATCTATCTCACCATCATTTTATATGGTTAATCCAAGGTATCTAAAGTGCTCATTCTTCTTGACAATTTGATCATCAATTATCACATCATCAATATAAGTGTTTCTTTCTTGACTTAATGTGCACTCTATATATTCAATTTTTGATCTACTGAGATAAAAACCTTTAGATTTTAGAGCATTCCTCTAAAGCTCGAGTTTCGCTTTAGCTCCCTTTTTAGTCTTATCAACAAGGACAATATCATCAGCGACAAGCATACACCAAGGCTTTCATCATCTTAGATATGTCCAGTAAGGACTTTCATAATCAAAATAAAAAAATACGGACTTAAAGCTGAGCCTTGATGTAATCTAACTGTAATAGAAAAATGTTTAGTCAAACATCCTTGTGTTCGAACACAGATAACAGCTCCTTTATACATGTCTTTAATAACTTGAATATAAGTAGTGCAAATTCTCTCTTTTCTAAAACTCTCCAAGGTACTTCTCTTGAGACTTTATCATAAGCTTTTTTCAAATTAATAAAACCAAATGTAGGTTTTCCTTTCTTTTCTTAAACTTCTCCATTAAACATCTCAATAAATGAATAGCTTCTATGGTAGATCTACCTGGCATAAAACAAAACTGATTCTCTGATACCTTAGTATTATGGCATAACCTATGTTTGATCACCTCCCAAAATTTTAAAGTATGACTCATTAATTTAATTATTCTATAATTGGCATAATTCTGTACATCATCTTTATTCTTGTAAATAGGTACCAATATACTTTGTCTCCATTAATTTGGCATCTTTTTAGTCTTCAAAATCATATTAAATGATCCGGTAAGCTAAAAAACTCTTTCATCTTCTAAGCACTTCCAAACATCTATTGGGATGTTATCCAATCCTACTGCTTTCAGTTTTACTGATACGTCGGATGTAAGAGTAATTTTTACTTTCTTTTGAAGTGTTGAGTTCAATAAAATCAATTGAATTTTCTCAATCTTCATTGGGATCATCACCAAGACCATAACATACTAAATGGATGGAAAAGGCTAATCACCGAGACCTATTCTTATATCTTTTGAATGAATATAAATGAATTAGGGTCATGCTTCCCACAGAACATAAAATTAAATATAAGCTCATAAGTTCTATAATTTTTAAATAAATCTATTTTCCTTTTCTTCTCCAGAACATTTAAAATGGTTCACTTCCTACTCCCCATGATGCCATTCTAGATCATGTCATATGCAAAGAGAGGTTCGACAAAATTATCATGTGTAGTTTTCGATTAACCAACTAAAGAGAGTTGAATTTGGCTTCTTCACCTTCCTAGAAACAACAATATATTGAAAAGATTGTATTTGGCATTATATTAGATCTTCACGCGGAGATTAACTTATAAGAAAAATAAACCAAACAACAAATCCATTTACAAGTTTATCTATCAACCTGCTTACCACTAAACCATATTTTGTCTTTGTTCTTTTAATTTGACACAAACTAACAAAAAAGATATCCAAGAGAAAAAATGATTTAGCCCTGTAACCTTCAACCTGTAAAAAAATATCATTTAAACTGACTCACACAATATAATAATGATGCCAATATGAGTAAAGGGGCATTTGGTTCGATGTAATTTAGATGGTAGTGTTATCTAAATATCAATGTTATCTAAGTGTCTATTATCTATATAATATTATTTGTTTGATTCAATAGCATTCTATTAAAAGATGATAATGCTATTGATTCATTTTTGTTATTCCCAAGCTCCTCTTCCTCAGAAAATCATTCTACCTCACCTCTATTTATTAGTATATATAATTAGAGTGACATTTAGAAGTCACCTAATTTTTTGTAACATCCAAATATCATTATAGAGTGGTATTTTTATAATTTAGTTCAATATTATCTAAATATGTCACAAAATTACACAATTAATTTTTCTATATAATATGATATAATATCACAATACATCAATCCAAACGCCTCCTCCAATCAATAATGAAGGATCATATGCCTTAATAGAAAAAGCAAATCTGAGGAACTTGCTTTTTTGCAATGCAAATACATCTTAGAGATCCATGATCCTGAAGGTGGTCTAGTTACCTGGTTAGTGCTGACAAGATATAAGTGGAAGACTGAGAGACCACCAACAAACCAAGATGTAAGAAATGTATAGACTATTAGAAAGACAGAAGCCGGCGTTTTTCCCATTGCCTTCCAGATGTTTGTTTCTTCAGCATCCTTAATTTTCACTATATAAACCCAGCAGAAAGCAAAGACATAGAAGCAAAGCAAAGTTGTTGAGAAGACGAACATATAAAAGAACCTGTAGTTGCGCTGCATACAGAAAGGGTTCCAATTAGCAGGAGAAAACTAGTACAACAGCATAACAGCACTTGTTTCTGGAGGGCTAAAAGACTGATTGTTGGGGCAGGGGTTTGGGGTTATACTAGAACAATCTCAAGGTAGACTGGAAATTAAATGTAGGGGTGATTGAACTCAACACAGCAGGAAAGTAAAATTTGAAGTAATCGTTAGCTCAAAATTAGACAATCTGAGCCAACTCAACTCAAAATATTCAACCCGAGCAAGCACAATTTTAGAATTGGGCCATCTCAATTTCAAAAACTGAGCTGAATCAAGTTGAAGTTTATCTGGAATCAGGTACAAATCAACTTGATTAACTGAAAACCAAAAAAGTCCCTGTTTTGTGCATTTGAACCCACCACCTTGACATGAGGTACAAAAGCCTCTGGGCTAAGTAATGACAACTAATGTCATCTCAACATATTACAAACACATATATATTATTATTATTTTAAGCTGGCTTGAATAATAGTTTGCGCATGCCACATGCTACTTGAAATCAAGCCAACCTTCTTGACTCATGAATCAATTTGAATATAACTGATTTTGAATTGATGCAGATTCCAATGAGTTTCGTGTTTAACTATTCCAATCATCCTCAATTGGTTGCTAACGGTTTTCAAGCTGAAGGGTCCCCTCAAGTAAAGAGTATTGTTTTCATCAATTGTTAAATATCTACAAAAATTATGACCTACTTGCCCGATGCATTGCCCAACCCATGGGCAGTGATGATCAAATCGTTCCACGCAGTTATCGCAGATTGAACAATGGGAACAACGAGGAGGCCTATAAAGCATACAAGTGTCACAGTATTTAGTCTTCACTGTGATGCCATTAACAACGACATCCTTCATCTGAGGCAAACGAAATTGCGGAGTTTGCACACTCGAAAAATCAATGCTCCCATCAGAGCCTTCAGGTTCAGGAGGCCTAATGTTACGTGGTATTATACCCGGATCTCTTCCGGACGTGAGTAGCAAAAGACATAAATCCTGAAAAAGAAATATGTGCAAAATGAACTTCCGGGTTGTATTTTGGTCTAAATAATTATAATATAAATAATATACAGATTTATAATGCCAGGAATCCAGATGTTGATTCCTTTTTTATGATACGCTCAACAAAAATTTCTGTTGGATTCCTTCTTACAATGCATAAAACTAGAATCTCGCTTAGTTTTTAGGGTTAGCAATAATTAGGTCTATCTAGTTTGGGCTTATGTATAATTAGGTCCCTTTAATTTTTAAATTAATCAAGATGATCATCTAGTTTGAGATAACGTACAAATAAGTCCATTGGTATTGATAAAGGGACTCAATAAATGACATTTTCTTTAATTAATGGACTAGTTTGGTTAATTTAAAAACTACATCGATATTTTAGATAAATATAATGTCCAACATGATATAGTAAATAAAAAAAATTCTTTAATGGGTATCATTATTAATACTGAAGGACCTATTTGCACGTTATCTCAAACTAGAGGATTAATTTAGTTAATTTGAAACTAGCGAGACCCAATTGCATATAGACCCAAACTTGAGAGACCTAATTACTATTAACCCTAGTTTTTAAAGTTATTTATGAGTAATGAATCTTATGACAAAGCATGTATGCATGGATGTGATCGATGGCAACATGATTTACGGGCATATTCAAATATTCTGTGCTTTAAAGAACAACCAATGCTCTTAAGCTAATCAAGAGCATAAAAATTCAAATCTTACGTTCATTAATACAAATTTGTAGTCAAATAGACACCAAAAACCAATATATTTCTATGAAGTTCTGTTGAAAATAAATTGTTTTTTTTTCTTTCAAAAAAAAAGATATATTTTTCAACAGAACTTCATAGAAATATAATGCAAAGCGCCAAGACATCTACACATTAGGCCAGTTTTGTGCACAGAAAAGGAAACAAAAAGAGAAACAATAAGAAATTAAATTGAAATCATACTAACATATAAGGTGAATGCCACTGCAACAACCATAATAGATATACCCCAGTGATGAGGAAACTTATCCATCAGTTTTCTAGCAACAAATACACAAAAAATGGTGGCAGGGGCAGCTATTAGGAACATAGTGAGAAAGAGAGACCTCACATCAGGTCCAAATATTAATCGCCCTTTAAGAAAAAACACCTGCAGAAAATGATCATATCAACAGCATTAGTGATATACTCAATAGCAAAAGAAATAAAGAAAAGCCAAGATATGAGATGAATTCGAGCTTAAAGTATTTATAATCGCCTTTAAAAATAAAATAAAGCATCTATAATCATCATCATCATCATTATCCGGCAATAGTCATATCCAAACTGTTTAGGATCAGCTTTATGAACCCTTTTCTGAAAGTAAGTCCTATGTAATGCAACCTATGATCCTAATCCTGCTCATACAAATCTTTTGTATATCCTGTAGCAAGTTATTTACTTTCTATTTGATTGATAATCATATTAAGAAAAAGATAATTTTGCCATCTGCATCAAGCTTAAACTCCTTTTCTTGCATGCATGCTCCTCCTAAAGCGCACACAATAATGACAGGTGCTATTAGTGGTAAATCAAAAGGGTAATTTCTCACCTACAGGGTTACTATGGGCCCCATTCTACCTCCCATAAACTGAAAATCCGTAACTTCAATAGCTAAGCCTGATTGAACAGGTTTAGTTAAACTTGTTTTTCTATGATAAAAATCAATGTGATCTCTATACAAGGTTCTTCCTCTAAATGAAATTCAATACGGTCCATAGCAACAATATCATTGAACAGCTTTAGCTAAACTTGTTTCTCTATAATAAAAATCAATGTGATCTCTAAAAGGTTCTTCCTCTGAATGAAATTCAATACGATCTCTAAAAGGTTCTTTTGACCATATGCTATATACTCAATGTAATGGTGTACCTTCTAATAGACATCGTGTATGTTCATACCTCCTAGGTCTATTCTCTACAAGTTTTTCTTTAAATGATGTTACGCCTACATTCACACACTCATCTCAACACACTCAATTAACACTGTTTTGCTGCTAGCCTGCTAGTGATTTCTTAAACTGCTCAAATTGAAATCTTCTTAAATTTCATAGTTTTGATAGACTATTAACCTAATATCAATCCTTAACTTTGTAATTTGGCTTGAGTCAGCAACAATATCTATAATCGAAAATCCAATATGTAGTTCTAAAATTTATTAGCCAACAATGCGAAGCAAGCAGGAAACCAATAAACCCTTTCAGAATCAAAGTCCTCTAAAGATATGCTCCAAAATATTGAACCTACACATAGTTGATTCTGCCGGAGCACCTACAGCAAGCAAATAAAACAAAAAACTAAAAAAAATAAAAATAATAGATGTATAACTTTCATTCATTCCACAGTTAACTTCCGAACAGATCAAAACTTGATCCACTTACGTTGTTACCCCGCCAGACCTGATAAACCCTAGGAGCCTCAGTCCTTGCCGCCCCTTCATCGTCCAATCCGCGCGCATGTGGAGTCGAGACGGCGCTCATCTCGCCTCTCCTCTGCCCTCTAAGAAACACCCAGACTTCAGAATCCAAAGACCAGCCTTAGAGATGGAGAGAGAAGCTCAATCGTCTCCTCTACGGCTTACAAACAATCCCTCCCCGATCCATCGCCAGTCACCAGTAGCACCAGATCAGATCAATCGCGCCTTTTCCGCACTCCGCCGATCCCCTCCGCCGCCTCCGGCCACCCGGCGCCAAGACCTTCCCAAATGGCTCACCGAAGAGAAAAGCAAGTGGATGTGAAATGGAGGGAATCGCTTTTAACGCACCAATAAAGACGACCAAATAAAATGACCCTATCTTTATTACATATTAACAACTAATTAAATATATTCTCAAAAAAAAAAACTAATTAAATAATATGTAAATTGCAAATTAAATTTTAATATATAATACTTATATTCTTCTGACTTTCTTGTGAAAAAATACCTACTAACAAAATCCAAAACTATAAATAAAAGAGAAATAAAAAAAAATAGGAATATTAATTTTTTAACCTGAAAATCAGGTTGGCTTTGATAATTTAGATATAATAAAATAAAGTTTAGGCATGATTGCCTGCAAAATTACTTTCTCATTGAATATAGTTTAAGTATGATTTTAATCACAATATTATTTTATTAGTATATCTAAAAAAATTTAAGTTTTTAATACTAATATCCTGTTTGACATAAGAATCAAAATAATATTAATTTAAAATAATAATAATAATAATAATAATAATAAATAAATTTGGCTAAAAATCATTGTTTTGAAAAAATCAATATTCTTTTTTTTTGCATAGAAGAATAAAATCAATATTCGGTTATAATAGCAAATTATTATTAAAGCTATCAATTGACAGATTTTTTTTTCTAGTAAAAATTAAACATATATATATATATATTGCTAAAAAAATGATTTATTGAGAGTTAGGAATAATTCAAAAGTGTCCATTTTAAATTAAAAATTAAAGAGATAATTTTATTCGAACTCCTGAAATATCTCAAGTTTCACAAAAAATAAAAACTTGTTATGTGAATCTCTCTCAAACAAAAAGTTTTTCACACAGACCCTTTTATAATAGATTCTATTAAATTTGATCATTAAATTTTTTATTTAAAAAAATTAAAATTACATATTTGAATATAATAAAAATAAGTCTCGTGGAAAAAGTTTTGAAAGGAGGAACCGAAACAGTATATTTTCATCTAACCAATGTGTAGTTAAGATCTACCTTGGGAGTCAGAATAGAATTATCTGAAAATTAAAACTATTCCGACTGAATCCGGTATATTTCATTCTAATTCGATGTCATGTCTGAATAACTCACACATTTGAGATCTTTTATGTACTAACATAACACGAAATATATGTGTTTGTGTTTTGAATTCACGTCATGGTGATATAATTTTTATTTTAATTCCAACAACTTCTTTTTACGTAATTTGAAGTGCTTCGATATATTTACGTATTGGAGATATCAAACTCAGTTGAAGAAGAACAGAACTATCATTCTCTTATTTTGATTCGCGATTCGTAATCACATTCGAGCAAATACCAATTCAATTATGCCTTTAAAAAATATTACATTTTGTGTTGGAAAAAAGTCCCCATCATTTACAAATTTAAGTCTCTTATATGAGTGAAAGTTGCATGATACCACATACTTCTATATTTTCAAAGTTTTATTTTGAACAATTAAAAAGTTTATGAGCTGGCTTCTCATGTCAGTCGAAAATCGTATCAGTTTTGATCAAAATCAATCCAAAAAAAAAAATACAGAATTTCGGTTTCAGAGTTTCAACTGAGTTTTAGTGGAAACTACCGAAGCCCCATCAAAACTCAGTTGAAACTACTGAAACTCATTTATCTCTAAAAAATAATATTCAATAATTATCATTAATAAATTAAATTTAAATAATTTGTAGAAAAGACCGAAGCTGCCAATACCGAAACTACTGAAGCTATCGAAATTATCAAAACTATTGAAATTACTAAAATCGATACTTTTAGCTAATGAGCAGATTCAAATCAAGATTTGAGTTAGCTTAAAATCGAATTAATTTGAGCCAATTTGAGTTGTCTCGAATCATGTTTGGTTTCAACGTTGAATTTCAAGCCGAGCTCAAAATTAGTCCTATAATAGCCCTACTTTGATCATAAATAGGCCGAACTAATACCGGCTCAAAATCGGATTGATCACATTTTAATCGACTCGAAATTGATTCGAGCTCGATTGAATTCGACTTCGAGCCGGCTCGAGTCAAATCTCTTTTTTTTTTTAGCCGATCTCGAGCCAAGTAAGCTCAACTCGATCAGGCTCGAGATCGGTTCGATTTATAATATATATATATATTATATACATATATTATATATATGTATTATAATATAAAATATATTTTAATTCGAACCGATTTCGAGCTGAATCGAGCCGAGCCTACCTCGATTAGAAATTATTACCGAGCTGAACTTTTGGCTCGTTAGTCAGTTCATTTAAATCAACTCGATTTCGATTCGATCTAAAATCAATTTAATTTTTGATCGATTTTTTAACCATATTAACCCCCTTAATCATAAATAAAGTAAATTAATTATATTAAAATTATGTATCATATCATATAAAATTAATTAATTTTTTTTAAAATTATGATATGATATAAAATATTTTATTATATATATTTAAATTATATAGTCATTTTGATCATGGGTGGACACCATGTAAACATCAAATGGGGCCCACTACTGACATTGGTAGCTAAACTCAATAATTGTTCACAAGTTTGATGTTAACTTCAACTTATTCATAAATATATTTTTTTATATGGATTACAATTGAATCTCTTCATCCACCAAATCAGTTTCTTCAGTTGCTATCACAAATATATTCATGCTTGATAGAATTTATGTTTCACCTAAAATTGATAGCTTAAAAACTGGGAAAAGAAATGAAAAAAAGCAAGGGATAATGTATAGAGTATACTCAAAACCAACTCGCGTAAAATAAATTTGTAATATACTCGATTATACATAAGCACATATTATGATACATTATAATGTATATGATAAGATAAATGTGTATACTTGTGTTATACAGAATATATCTTAAAAATATTATGATAAATATATAAATATATTTATAATATTACCTACAGCCAAACGAAGAATTGTTATTTGTTAGAGTGCAAGAGAAAGAAAGAATTCATGTAGTCGACTCCGCTTACTAGAATGAAAGCATGATAGTTGTTGTTTTTGCAGTATACAGAAAATGTATACTGCAAAGTCAATTCGAGAAATTAAAAAAAAAAAAAAAAGACAATTACCAACACGCTATAAAAAACTTTAACAATTACTTAAATGTCACCTTCTTCACAAAATTTAACTTATATGACATATCTGTAAATTTTGGATGACATATCTGTAAATGCCTCAAAAGAACACTAGTAACTAAATCTGAATCAACTTGAAAATCGACTTGATAATACATTTTTGCTTACAATCAAAAGTTCATTTTCAAGTTGAGGCCTATTGCTCGAGCCCGACTCAAACCCGACCAAAAATTAGCATATATAAAATTCCAACAGAGAATTTCCACAAATGTGCAGAATCCCAACAAAATTCTCTATGGCATAGAGGATTTTTCCGGCAAAATTTCACTAGAATTCAAATAAACAAGGGCAATTAACAATCAAAAACATGATAATAAGTTACTGATGCTCTCTATGTGAAAGAAATATTCCAGCATAATATAGAGAAAGCAGAAATGCTGCTAACTACTGCAACTGCAATTCAGGTTTCAGATACGAAGAAGAGGAAGAACTAAGAAGAAGAAGAAGTAGTAACTGGAACCTGATGTTGCATCTAGTGAAACTCATTGCATGGATTCGAAGCGTTTCATGATGATCATGCTCATGTCAATGTATCTCTGAGCACAGTTGGTGAGGCAGCTGGTCTCGCTGGAGCTGAATTTGCTTCCAGGGGTGCTGGTGATGCACTTGTCCCAGCACAAACTTGTCAGCTTTCCGACCATCTCGCTGATCATTGCTTTCTGCTTTTCTTGCTGCAGGAAACACAGTGGATCAGATAGTGGAAGTACCATTTATTTTCAAGGAAATAAATGTGTGGCAATGAGTGCTAAGCGAAAGAAAATTGTTTGTCGAGTTGAAGGTAAAACTTCGGAGCACTGCTATCCGATTGACTACGTGTTGGGAGTGCACATGAAAAATTATCATATATTGGTCCTTGATATACTAGGGTTGTTATCGAACCAACTTTGATCGAGTCGAAGGCGACTCGAAATTAAAAATTTCAAGCTCAGCTTGGCATGAAATTGGTCCGAAATTGAAATGGGACATGATTCAAGCTGGCTCAGCTTGAAACTACTTGATTCCAAGCCGGCTTGAATCATGATTTGAATCATCATAAAAAATGTAGGAATATTATGTATCTAAGAGAATTTGATCCTTAAACCTTAGAAAGAATAGACCTTAAACTTTCACCACTCTACTATTATACCACTAAGGCCCCATTTGTTTGCACATTTAAAATTAACTTGGTTTAATTTTAACTAGGCATATCACATCACACATAAAATTTAATATTAAAAATTAACTTTATTTCACATCTTACACACATTACTAAAATAATAACTAACTTATATCACATCCCTCACATATCCCAACATAATAACTAACTTTATATCACATCCCTCACACACCACAACATAATAACTAACTTTACTTCACATCCCTCATAACTTTCAATAAAAAAGTATCTCTATTCAAGTTTAATTTTAACCTTGTTAAATTTAACCTTACAAACAAACAGACCCTTAAAAGTTATATATTGTGACATTTCATATATATATATATTATATATATATCAAAATTATTTATGTTATACATATAATTTCGAGCCAAATTGAAACATGTTTTGAGCGAGCCAAGGCCAACTCAAAATGAACTTTGAGCTGAAGTTCTTAGCTCATGATTTGATTCAAAATTTTCGAACCAATTTCGAGTCGATTCAAAAATCGAACGAGCTCCGAGCAAATTTTGAGTTACAAAAATTTTTAACACCCCTATGATATACAAGTGATATCCCTAACCTATTAGCCAAGGCTTTTGGGTTAACTAGAGTCCATTCATTTATATATTAGGACTCAGCTTGAGAACCCTAGTATTTCTCCCCTAACATGTAATATCTGAGCAAATGGTTCTGCTAGGATCAAGTGGTTCATGTAGGTACTCCCATGACCATGATTGAGCGAGAAACCCAAGAGCTGATGATTTCTACTGCATCAACCTACTATGGCCCTAGGTTGTTAAATGAGCTCTTCTGCTCTTGATATGTATTAACCTGATGGATTAAAATGACCCATTGAATGAGAAAAGACCAATATGGATGTATTTTTAAGTGAAGGGGAGATTATTGAGATTGTACATGAAAAATCTTCCCATATTAATAGTCAATAATAAGTCGTAATACTTGATATATATAAGTGACCTTAACTTACTAGCCAAGGCTTTTGGTTAATGGGTGCTCATTTACTTATTTATTGAGTTGTAACATGGGCTTCTTGGTATTTCTCCCATAGAACTACAATGATACAGAATAATTGTTAAGCAATTAATTTTATGATAAATTGCATTCGGGTCCCTAAGGTAAAGAGGTACATGCAGATTGATTCAAATTTTTTTAATTTCTCAAATTGTTATTAGGTTAGTATGGGTTCTTAAGGTGAAATATGTACTTGTTATTAGGTCCCTGAGCTTCATTCCCACCTTTTTGTTTAGTCCTTTTGAACAAAAATCAACTATATGGAAAATTTTTAAAAAATGAAAAGATCAAAGTGCCCCTCAACAATGCAAGCAATCGTCTACCATCACGCAACGACGGCCGCTGCCGCCATACCCCTCTACCTCAGAGACCCAAATGCAAATTACCCAAAACTCTACATGATTCTAGTAGCTGTGATTATGTGTTTTAATAATGAGAGGCTACAATATAGTGGACCACAATAATTAAATCCCCAACATTTAATTATTACAAGATCCCGCAACAATTAATTACTTAATGAGATGCAGATTTCTGAAAATGCCTTTGCATAAAGGGAAGCATGTCGAACATCACTCTTCATTCTTCGACTGGTGAGATAGATTCCAGCTACAGGAAAGGAAGAACTGAGAAGCAATAGGGATTTAATCTTAGTTGGTAACTTGGTACTACCAAAGAAATACAAGACATCTAACCCTCAACAGGAAGGAAATCTAGGAGATGCTTGAAATAGCTCACAACAGGAGAGAAATCCAAGTACTATTTCACTTTGATAGCGCTTGTTTATTCAAATCAACAAGAAACAAAGGGGAATGAAATAAATTACGAGTGAAATACCATCAGAGATACATTTATTAACCCAAAAGCATAAACCCAATCCAATGGGACTCTCAAAGAAAGAAAAAGCAATGCACCATGGACAAGATGAGGAGAATATAGGTACTTGACAATAAAGTTCCACTTGTCTGCCAAACCATCTATTCAAGCAGGCAAATAAATAGGCCAGGTTGACCAAATAACAACTCAATTAGATAGCTAAACTGCATCAAAATAAAAAAAGTAATGTCCTAACCTGAAATTGGATCTCATCCAATCTTTTTTTTTTTTTTTGCCATCAACAATCCGATTAAGACCTGACTCATCTCTATTGATTTTAAACAAAACTCTATATACAAAATAGCCTTGGCAGTTACTATTTGAAGATTAGAGCATGATACTATTATATAAGACTTCAGGATAATATCATATGTAAAAAAAGTTTCATCTTCTAGCAAATAAATATACCATAATTATAAAAACTTTTGATAAACTGAAGCGTACATGCATGCAACATGCTCATAGATGGCATCTTGAGAGAAAAAAAGAAGATGCGATTATAATAGAGCTAACTCCTAATTAAAATTTAGCTCTTCAGTCTGCAATTGCTAACACTGTTGTCTTTAAAATTGTCTAATAAAGCCTGCACATCAACAATGTAACATAGGCCAAGGAACAATAAATAATTCATTAGCCATTCGCAAAAAAGTATTTAAATCCAACTATGGTAATCAATAGATGACGATGACAATAATGATTTCAAAGAAGCTTTAGTACTCAAAAGAAACTCAACATATGCTTAGATAACATAAACGAAAGAATATACCATGGTCAAATGTAAACTTTGCAAACCTAGAACATGTTGCAACAACAACACTTTTATGACACGTGTACATTATTTAGCACAAATAATCTAATATAACTGGGTAGGTAAATTAAAACGACAAAACAACTCTAACTGTTCTTCTGTCTAGATTTTTTATTGGTAGCTCTTTCCTAGTAAAACATAATAGAATCTCTCTCATGATCTTGCGCATTTGTAATCAAAATAAGAAATTCCCAAAAATAACAACATAGTGAACATTGACCATTGATACAATGAAAACTACTACAAAACCAAGTTCAGAGTTGAAAAGTTACATACAAGGGTCTCAAAAGTGGATGTATGCATGAAAGGAGGCAATGTAAAAGAAAGTATTACTCATGATCTTGCGCATTTGTAATCAAAATAAGAAATTCCCAAAAATAACAACATAGTGAACATTGACCATTGATACAATGAAAACTACTACAAAACCAAGTTCAGAGTTGAAAAGTTACATACAAGGGTCTCAAAAGTGGATGTATGCATGAAAGGAGGCAATGTAAAAGAAAGTATTACTCCAACAGGGATAACCATAGTAAATACCCCAAGATCTAAAAAACTCTTTACCTATTTCTCTTGTATAGTAATGTTAACCTTTGGGGAACCTCACCTCAAAAGCTAGCTCATGGGAGTGGAGAACCCAAAGTTCATAAAAACCCCACAATAGAATCTCATACTTCGAATGTGGGACTCAAGTCCTATACCTTGCAATTGGATCATAATAAGCAAGCTCATTCCACAGTCCTTACACCAATGCCGGTTGGCTTTATACTAGTTCTTACTAGCCTGAACAAACACTGCAATGCTAGCGTCACCACTGGTGCGACTTGATTGTAGCTCAAAGACATAGTGGATGACTCTGATATCAATTAATATGAACCTTAGGAAAATCTCAGCTTAAAAGTTAGCTCAAAGTTCATATAAACCTCACATTAGAATCTCATACTTCTAATATGGGACTCAATCCTATACCTTGCAATTGGACCACAACGTATAGACAAAACAATGGTCCATCATCATTTTCGTATCATGATTATGCTAGATAATTCACTCCAAATGCAAATCTAACACTTGGTAAATTAAGTACAGTTCAACGTGAACATTTGGGTCATATTCTCGTTTCCAAACTCCACCATTTAATTGGTCTAAAATTTCAATCTTGATTACTGGAATACTAGCTATTTTGTTTCAACAATCAGCAGCAGGAATTGGCTTTATGATCCTTAAAGAACAAACTCAAGATTCAAGCAAATTTCATTTCTATCAGCCCAAGAACGTCAAAAAGATGGTCGTAAAACTCAAACTATGATCTCTAATCACCAGCATCAACAAAAAATTTGGCAAGAAAAACATCTAGCCCTAGCTAATATAAATCAAAATCACAGCGACGCACTGTTCATTCCAAACATAGATAATGCGGAAATGCTTCGATGGAAGAAAGAGCAAAAGGATTCACGAATCTAACCTCTAAGAATCGCTGCAGCTCCTCCGAGTTCTCCATTGCGTTATTCAAGAACTTGCAAAGGAGCCAGGAAAAGCCCAAAACCCTAACAGCCGAAAAAGTTTATCGGTAGAGGATAGCATATATAGTTAGGGATATTACATAAATAGCACTCCAAACTGTGGTATTTACATTTTAATTTATAATAATTTAAAACCCATGGGAAACTTTCTCTGGCTGGCTTCAAGTCTAGCCTCAAAATTAAATTTTTTAATTTCAAGTCTGATAAAATTATTATACATATTATATGTATTAGCATATGATATTATAAATTTATTTATGTAGATTTTGGGTACATTGATATTTTAAATTTTTTTTATATAAGTTATTATATCATGTAAAATTTCTTATATACATTTTTAAAAATTATATATATATATATAACACATATATCTACGAGGGGTTGAATTGATTTCATTTCAAGTAATTTAACTTTTGTCATATGAAAATAAAGTTAATTTTGAATTAAATAAAATATGAATGAATTTTGAGTTTTGATTTTAGAACAAATTGTAGCTCATATTCTCTAAGAGTTTGGCTCGAAGATCGATAACTGCTTGATATTTATATCGATATTTAGTTTGAATAGAGCAAGTCTCAAGTTATTGAACCTCCCACGAACCATGGTCAAATTTGATCAAATTGGCTTGATCTTTATTTTTTCAAGTATTAATAATATATTTAATTATTTTTGTAATTATTTATTACTTAGATAATTTAGTAGACATAATTAATCTAATTTACAATCTTAACAGAGTTAATTTTTTAAGAAAAAATCACTTCTTGAAGGATTTTAGTTGGCTCGAGTCGGATTGAAACTAAAACAAATCAGCTTTAACTCAAATTAAATCAAAACAAGTTGAGTTTAAGGCGTTTTTGGCTCGGCTTGAACTTATATCGTTCTCGCCTCTATTCTCAAACTATCTTTGTGTAAAAATATCATTTTTCTTGACTCATCTTCTGCCCAAGAAAATTCAAGAGCAAAACCATGCTCAATGGTCTGCTCCAAATTATTTCCCTAATTTCTTTTTTTTTTAATATATATATTTTTTTTTAGTTATTGGGAGAGTTATTTATCCTTCATTCATGTCAAATCTATTTCGATATTTTTTATAATACATAAATTATATGTTATAATGTAAAATGTGATTTGTACTTTGTAGAAGATGATTAAATATTTAAAACAGAAATATAAGTGAAAATATTTTCTCAATTATATTATTCCTTTCACATACGGATTAATTACATAATATATCTTAAATTTAGAAATAGTAATGATAATTAAATTTAATTCAACTCAAAAATAAATTTAAAATTGAAATTCACCAACCAAATCAAAATTGAAAATCCAAAATTTTCATTTCTAAAATTCAAACTTAGCATCTCTAATTGGGCTTTTAATTTGGGATATTTGGGCCATTTATAATATTTTCGGCCCACCATGCGAACATGTAGAATTTGAGTAAGTTTGCTTCAATTTAAATGTAAAATTTTTGAGTTTAAGTTGAGTAAATTAAAATCCATTTGACTTTGAGTTGAATTGAATTTTAGTTTTAATTTTATTTTTTTGATTTATACATTCATTTTATTATATATATATATATATATATATAATTTTTTAGTTTAATTTATCTATGAAATTATATATAAATCTCTTTTAATATATATTTTATATAATATATTTATGTATATAAAATATTTAAAAATATATTTAAAAAAGAGATATTGATTTAGAGATTTTTTAGCGAATAATTTAGCTTTTTTAGACTTTTTTTTTTTGTTAAAAGACCAGCCCACGGCACGGTGAGCCAGCGGCCCGGAAAACCTCTCTCCTCTTTTTCTCGCATACCTTCTTCTTCTTCGGCGCCGGCGCCTGCCGCGGATCGGCGACCATGTCGGCGGCGACCACCCTTTCGGAGTCCCTCGTGAAGCTCTCCACCATCCCCGGTCGAGGCCGAGCCCTCGTCGCCTCTCGCCACATCAGACCTGGTGAGATCATCCTCTCTGACTCACCTCTTCTCCTCTACCCCGCCGCCTTCACCCCTTCTCCACCCACCTCCTCCTTCTGCTCCTACTGCTTTCGCTCTCTCTTATCGGTGCCCCTACCTTGCCCCACCTGCTCCTTCGCCGTCTTCTGCTCCCAGTACTGCCTCTCCGCCGCCCTCACCTCCTCCCATTCTCCCTCCCTCTGCCGCTCCCTCGACGTCCTCCCACGCATCCGTGATACCGACCTACGTGCCTTGGCCGTCTTTCTTCTTGCCGCTTCTAACCTCTCCTCCACCTCGCCTGCCGACTTCCACCGCCTCCTATCCCTCGACGGCGGCGATTCTTCCACTGCGCAGGCGGAGGCAGTTGTCCTCCACTCCCTCGTGGCTCCGTTAACTGGCTTCTCTGTCGAGGTTACAAATGCTTTGCTTGCCAAGGATAAAAGAAACGGCTTTGGTCTCATGGAACCGTTCCGGGTGGAGGACGCCGGGGAGCGGAAGGTGAGGGCCTATGGTATCTACCCTAATGCTTCTTTTTTCAACCATGATTGTTTGCCCAATGCCTGCCGCTTTGATTACCTTGATCGTGAGGGAAATGGTAACACTGACATAATGGTTAGAGCAATTCATGATATTCCGGAGGGAAGGGAGGTTTGTTTGAGCTACTTCCCTGTGAAGTGGGGGTACAAGGAGAGACAGCAGAGGTTGACGGAGGATTATGGGTTTCGGTGCAGTTGCGATCGATGTGAGGTAGAAAAGAATTGGAAGGATGATGCTGAAGAGAGCATGGAAGAGGAGGAAGAGGACGAAGAGGTAGAGGCGATGGAGGAGGAAGGTGGCGAGGTTGGAGGAGAGGAAAACAATGGTTTTCCTCATGCTTATTTCTTCGTCAGGTATGCTGCACCATTATCATAAGCCTCATCTCATATGAGACTGGTTTTTGTGTACGTATCTTTTTCTTCATCAGTTAATCATATTCAATACAAATTGCGGTGTTATCTATAACTTAGGATTTCTTTTATCAATCAAGCTACTCTTTTTCCATAATTTTTAACCAAAATACTTACTGAACAACTTGCACATGTTCATGTGATCTTAAGGTTATTCTTTATAATCTTCTTTCTGGTATATATTACAGAAAGATTCTTCCTAATATGAGCATTTGTTATTTTCAAAAGGTATGTTTGCGATCAGGAAAACTGTGGAGGAACAATGGCTCCGTTGCCACCACAGGAGAAGCCTTCAGAGCTAATGGAGTGCAATGTCTGCGGCCGCCTACTGAAGCAGGTTGATTTTGTTGGAGAGGAAGGTGATGTTGGAAATGACATAATTCTTGATGCTTAAAACACCGTAGCTAACTAGTAGGTATATTTTTATTCCATTTTGTGCTGCTTTAGTTTTATTAACCTAAGGTCTGATGATGTTGTATTGCCTTATCAACAATTTCCACTGATTTGTCAATTACAGATTTTTTAGTAAGGAAAATTTCACTGTTGTAGGAGGGTGTTTATATGGAGTTTCATCTGTTGATCTCAACCTCCCATACGTCTCTACTCTAAACTCGATAGAAGCACATTGGACCAGACCCATCATTAAACAAATCTATGGTTGGTCAAATGGAGCCGCATGGCCCGCATTCCATACCTTAAACCCTAAACCCCAAGCTAATAAAGACCATCCCCCAAATTTTTTTTTTTTTTCAGTTTATGCATCTAGATATCTTCACCACAGAGTTTCCTTTCAATCAGTAAACCAAACTGCATTGAAACCCGAGTTAGTTATGTTCCTCTCTTGAAATCTCTTGCAACGGAGTTACAAATTACAACTTTGTTCGGGTCTCCATTCAGTTGAGCACAACCTGTTCTTTAGTTGGCCCAACTAGTTCAAGTCACTTCTATATTAGCAGTCTAAAACAACAATTTCTCTCCAGCATATACAAGAAATGGTCATTATGCCATGTCAGCAAACTATCCTAATAGACTAAGGATTAGGACCTTCATGCTCCCCTATGTGATGCAATCAACAATATTTCGATCCTAGAAGATTATAGAGCCCAAAGATTAGAGTATTACAAGAGAAAGACAGATGCTAGGGAGCACATTTGGGCCTTTGAGTTTGCAATACGCTTCACCAGACTTGACAATGCCATCAAATGTCAATTGTTAGTTTCCACTATTAAAGAAATAATCTTCACCAGCATGCCCACCTCCCCTGAGGATATATCCACTACTATGAATACATCTGAAGGTAAAACTCCTCGATCGCATTCTTGGGGCAACCAAGATGCCACTATTAGATACAACGCTCAGTGGAATCCCGTAAAATCCTAGTGAAAGTCTATGGTCTTACTGCAAGGGTGGATGATGCAACTCTGCTATAGTAAAATTCACCTTTAAAGAAAGCCCAATTAGTTGTGATTTATTAAAAGAACTGACGTGATACAAACCAAAAATCTATGAGGAGCACATGACTATTATCAGGCAGCATGTTTAGATAAAGGATGCTCAACGAATAGTACTTGATGAAACCAAGGAAAAGAATAAAGGAATGGGGATGCCTCTGCCTCCTCCCAAAACCCCTCTTAAGTCCACTTTCTTTCACAAGTACTTCTCTAGATGTCTTAAAAGTACTTCTCGAGATTCCCTTATGTACACATTTACCTTCAAGATGCCAAAGCAGTAGATTTAAGGACAAAAATTTACACGCCAACTTTTCTAGGGGCTAGCGCTTAGTTGGATCAGCTTCACTGTGATCTTTAACCAATCCATGTGTCTCTACTCTAGACTTGGTAGAATCATGCTGGGTTGAACCCATCATTAAATCGGATTAAGCTTTCGCGAAACTGAGCCGCATCTCATAACCATGTAAATTGGATAGCAAGACTCAGATTGCATTACATGCAATTACATAACCCCAAGCTAATCAATGTCATCCCCCAAGAAATTTCTTTTTCAGTTTATGCACCTAGATAAATTCACTCCAGCTTTTCCTTTCAGCTCACTAGACCAAATTGTATTTCTATCCTTTTTCAAAAAACCCTTTCTATGGTGTTATAGCTTGCAACCTTGCTTAGGAACTCTATTTAGTTAAATACAACCTTGTTTTTCAGTTGGCCTAGGCAATTCAAAAAAAATCATTTCTCTCCGGTCTATCCAAGAAAAGGTCATTGTTGTCGCACCAAATTGTCCTAACAGATTGGTTGCTCGTATAATAGCCAATAACACAGTTGCTCTAGTTGCCTAACAACCTGAATAGGCCAAGGAGACGTCGTAGTCTTTTAGTAATTTTTAGAAGGGTTTTGACTAGCGATTATGATCATAATCGGGATACTTCGTTTTTGTTTTTTTTTAGAACTTGAAACTTCGGTTTAGAGTAGCAGCTAACTTCAGGTATGAAAAAAGAATCTCTGCTCTTATAGAAGGGATTCGATTTGATATGAGTCATCTTAAACTTAGCTCCTGCATCCTTTAGAAATTCCTCATACCCCATCTTGTACTCTACAATAATATTTGCCTTTGGCGAAACTATTTTACTAGTACTACTTTGCTTGGTTTGGCTCGCAAACGTACGTGGTCTCTCTGAGCCATGTAAATTGATTGTGTTCCTTCTTTGCTTCCTTCAGGACTCCATCCTTTCTTTACCGGGCTCTATTGCACTGTATTCTATTTACTAACATCCGAATTAATTTTTCCGTCAATGACTAAAACTTGTTAACTAAATTTGTAGACAAAAGTACCTAAATTTTGTTGCTTATTTCATTCAGCTCTTGTTGGTAAACATTATTGTTAGTTCTCAGGATGAAATTTCTCTACTAAGATAGTAAATGATAAAAAAAAATCAATTAGCCTTATCATTTAAAAAAAAAAATCAATAAGCAACTATAAAGGGAGATAAGTTGTAGGGTGGTGGAGCTCTGGGATAGGTAGGATAAAGGGTAAGAGCATAGTTTTTCATGCAGTTGTCTTCCTTTGATTGAAGAAGATAAAAGTTGTAGGTGGTGTAGCTCTGTGGTTGTTAACCCATCATAACCCTCCGTCAAGTTTTGCATCGACCATTAAAAAAATAGACAATAAAACTCGGCACAGGCAAAGTTAATCTTCTAGCCATATTTAAATGGGAGAAGATATTTCGTAGGTTTCAAATATTAAAGAAAAAGTGATTTGGAATAGAATCATTTGAGTCACTTACGATCACGGAGAGCATTTCTTGACATCTGAATGTAAATAACGAACCACAAATGGCTGGAATTAAACGTTTGAGATATCATAAATTGTTATTTTGAAAAATGTCAAAAGTTATTGAAGCTTGATGGCTGATCATAGCCCGTGAAGTTTTTAGAGAACAAAGCATTGATAAGAGTTCGTGTTAATGATAGTATAGTGATTGTTGTTGCCATATTTTGTTGAAAAGATGCAAATCATGTGATCTTTTAAGCAAACATGCAGTCGATAGCGAGTCAAATTGAGGTGCCTCTGTTCTTGACTTGATTGCATTCATGTCCTTGTCGTGTAAGGTATATGAAATAACGACGAGATGATTTCTTTTTTAATTTTCACTGTACTCTAAATTCATTGCCGAATCTCGATCACTTCTTACATGACAAAAAAAAAATGATAAAATGATGCCTGGTTTTGAAATAGAGCGCGATCAAGAATCAGTCTCGGATTGAACCGGCTCAAATAACTGAAGATCATAAACACAATGCTTGGAAATGATTTGGTTTTTCTCCTTTAATCCCACATCTTTCATAAAAAATCAATGTTATGAAGGACTGTTTTTTTTTTTTATTATTATCAAAATTAGGTTTTATATATATATATGTTGAAATGTAATTTCATTACAAGGTTAATGGACCTGAGCCCATAATGGAAAGCCCAATTTGTTCAATAACCAAACACATGCCAGCCCAATTCAAGCAAAAAAAGCTCACAGCATTTTATGCTGTCCACAATATGTGAATAGGAGGTTCATGTTTGAATTTTGAGAGATTCAGGACTAAAATAGTATTAATTTAAAATAATAATAATAATAATAATAATAATAATAATAAATAAAATTTTTTAATTATTCTACGTAAATTTAATATAAAAAAATATTATTTTACTTTACATACTCAATAATTTTTTAATAAAAATATCAATTTTATTTTACATTTTAGATTAAAATATTTGATTTAAATATTTTAATCTAGGATGTGAAATAAAATAAATTTTTTTATTGAAATTATTGAGCATATTAAGTAAAATAATATTTTTTATATTAGAATTTGTGTAGAATGATTAAAAATTATTGTTGTTTTTTAAACCAATACCATTTTGGTCCTGATTTTTATCTTAGCGGGGTTCTTCTTTGTAAAGTATGGAGGTGATTTCGTAGATATCTGAAGGTGATCGTCTAAAATTTTATGAGCGATTTGTTCGTGTATCTTGTTTGGGACGGAGAATCAGGTGCTTAGGATTTAGTTTTCTATCTATTTCTCTACATACTGAAGTCTTTCTTTGGCTCTCTTTATGAATGTAGGAGCGTTTTAAGGAAGTACGCAAATTTGGTGTTCTATTAGTTACATTTTTCACTATTTTTTTTTATTTTTTTATATTTTTCAAGACAGTTTATTTGGCAAAATGCACATTTATTAATCTGACATTTCTCATTGTGCATCATATTCCAACATAAAGCATGATAATATCCAACTCATTAATAAACATTAATACATTCCCTTTTTTTTAAGACAAATTCACTAAATTTTTAACATCTAATTTCCTTGATATAATTATCAATCTAAGTTCTTTTAAATTATTTAATAATTAAAATTTTTAAAATTACAAATTTATCCCTCTTCTTTGTCAACCAAGATCCGGGCGGATGGGCGAGAAGGAGGAGTAAATTAGTAATTTTTTAAAAAAATAATTATTAAAAAAAATAAAAAATTTTGATTCATAATTATGTTAAAAGTAGAGATTCAAATATTAAAAATTTATAATCTTAAATTTATGTGATATTATATTTTAGATTTTTGATATTTGAATTATAATCTTTAATTTCTAATTACAAGTATAATTCATATCACTTTTAATGAAATTTTTTATTTATTTAATCTTTAAAATTAAATATTTATATGTATATTTTTTCATTAAATTGGGAAAATTTTGGCTATTATTTTTGTTAAAGAAGAGAGAGATTTTGTCATTTATTAATATGAATAAGTATCATTTATAATTATGCATAATAATATATTTAATTTTAGAAGGTAAATTATAAACTAAATAAATAAAATATTTTTCTCTAAGAGTGATGTGTAATTGTCCTAAAAATAAAAAAATATAAATATGTGCATTAATATTAAATCAATCTATTTTTAATCAATATATCTTTAATAGAAAGTAACAATGGTAAATTTTCAAAAAACATTCTATATAAATTATTATTAATTTAATTAAATATCATTATATTATAGATTAAATATTTAATGATTGTCGAGTTTCTTTGCAATATAATCAGACTCTCAAACTCTTCTATTTCCTATAATTTAACTTTCGTTGCTTCTTTATCGTCACTCTTTTATCTACAGATAGGATGATATCTAAATGCTGCTCAATTCTGATAACTCTTAGATGTAAGATTAGAGTGAGAATTTGAATAATATGATTAAAAGTTGATCGATATATGTTCCATACATATTATTTGATGTTAAGTTGATATCTTAGTAGGAGTAAGGTTCGTGCGCTGCCATTTGGATAGTTATTTAAGTTAGGAAATGGACACCGAGATGATAATGAGTCGAGTTTGAGTGAGTTTGGTTCAATTTAAAACCCAACTTTGAATGGAGTTTTAATTAAATTGAGTTTAAACAATTCGAGGTTAAGTCGATCCTTCTAATTCACTTTACATTGGGGATATAATATATATATATGTATATATGTACGTATATAATACTTTCATCAAGATTTCTCTTTGTGGACTTTATTGGCGGCTAAGGCCCAATCAGAGCTCAACAATTAGGGGTGACAATTTATACCTGTATTCAATTAATTTGCCCCGACTAGCTCCTAATGAGACTAGTATTAGTCCTCAAATTATACTCGCAACCCAGCCTGCCCTGTTATGAAATAAGGTAGGTTCGGTTATAACCACCTATAACCTGCCTCAACTAACTACCCATTAAATTAAATAATAAAATAAAGCTATATACATTACATAAGCTATTTGAATACCATCAACTCCATTCCATGAATTGTGACCTCGTCACTTTAACCCTTCGAATGTACCGGGCAGCCAACAACGCCAACTCCCCAAAATTCCAAAACCTTAGCCAATAGCCTTGATACCTCTATCCGAGCAATTGACAGTGGCCTGGAGCATTTGAACATCTATGGAGTCTGGCGGACCACCCTGTCGTTCGCAATTTCTATAGGAACCACCACTGACGTTGCCAGTCAAGCGATCATAAATCCGTTGGCAATTTTAACTGCAGCAGGCACACGATGGAGTGACTGAGATGGATCAAGCTGCTGTTGTGAGCCATGGTCTTCGATCCCTACGCCAACTCGGTTAACACAGGTTGCGACCTAACTCAGTAGAGAGGGTGCGGGACAGGGCGGGCCGGGTTCGGGTTTTGTACTGCTGGCTTAGAATTAATCATTCTGGCGCACGTGCGATCGGCCTGACTCAAGGATGACGTGGCGGCCGTAATTTGGACCGCTACTTTGTCGCCTTGCTCTGCTTCCTTCCCGCACGTGAGAACGCATCCTACTACTTCAGGATCCAGCAGCTTTCACGTTGACCAAGTCAAAGGACGCCTCTATGTGGAAATTTGAAATCTCAGTCCATAAATTAAGAGTAAATTATAAATAGGTCCTTAACATTACAAATCTCACTCTGATAAGTCCTTAAAACATCACCAGAGGCCATTGTCACCCTTGGGAAAATTATAACAGTGTGCCAGATATTTCGAGATCAATTGTACTCAGATACATATATCGGCATTCTTATCCATAATAAAAAAAATAAAATAATATTTTCACGCAAATATTATAAAATATTTTTATATAGCTATGATATGCTTTAGAATAACATAATTTTTTTTTATATCACTATACTATACTCTTATGTAGCCACAAAATGCTTATATAAATATACTAATTAATACGAATAATATATTTATGTTCTTTAAAAGTGTAATTATATAATTTTACGCAGTCAAATATCTGCTATATAAAGAAATGATAAAAAATATTTTTGTTTACGTCTTTTCATCACAGCTACATATACATTCGTGTATGATTGAATATTTTATCGGACAAAATATCCTGGCTTTTTTCTTCAAATTTTAAATTTTTAATGTGTACTTTTATAATATAAAATTTAGGGAAAGGGTAAAGTACTAATTTCAACCTAGTTTAATGGGATAATTTGTAGCATATGGACCTAACTATAATATTTCTAAATTATAAAACATAATGAAATTATCATGGACCTTTCAGCAATTTCCCATAATTTAGAATGAGCTGGGCAGAATAAAGTTCCAGTCAAAAAAGCACACTGTGGCAAATCCAATCCAAAATTTTCTACTCTTTCTTTATTTTTAAATATTTTTGGGGAAATTACATATGCATCCAAACATATTAGCCAATTACACTCAGGCCTGATTTTAGATATGCAAATAGGATAGTTTTGAGTGTTCTAAATGCAACAAAACAACCCTTGTAATATTATGTTCCCATTTTAAGAGGAGAATTAGACTTGCAAAAATTATGCATTTGTTGACTAAATAAATTTTTGGGATAATTACACTTGGATCTTGAGTTTAACGCTTAACAACGCACAGGTCTATATTTTTAAAATTATAAGATCGGGGTCCTGAATTTTAATAAATTATAAAATAGGTCTTTTTTTATTTTTTTATTATTAAAAAATTTTAAAATTATAATTTTACCTCTCTTACTTTATCTCCCCTCCTGATCCTTGCGCACGCACGCAGCAGTGCAGCAAGCGCGACCTGGCAGC
>JAEMOT010001405.1:27435-44822 GCA_019297695.1 Apostasia ramifera | reverse complement strand
CTGGCGGCCGCGCGGCCTCATGTGCGCGGAGATTGGGAGGAGAGAGAGAGAGAGGCCTCCTCTCTCTCTCTCTCCTCTCGACCTCTGCACATGCGCGAGGCCGCGCGACCTGTCGGCAGCCGCATAGCCGTCGGTGGGTCGCGCACGTCGCTCAGCCGCACGGCCCCTGTTTTCGAGGATCGGGGGGAGAGACAGAGGGGAGGAGTAAAATGATAATTTTAAAAAATTTTAATAATAAAAAAATTAAAAAAAAACTCATTTGATAATTTATTAAAATTCAGGAACCTGATGTTATAATTTTAAAAATGTGAACTTGTGTGTTATTAAGTATTAAACTCAGGAACTTAAATATAATTATCCCTAAATGTTTTTATAATGCCATAAAAATGTGGGTTTTATATGTAATATTAAAAAATAATGATAATATGTGCGATTCACAAATTTTACTAATGTTTATAGAATTTTTCAGATTTTTTTGCAAATTGCCCTAAAAGAGTTCTACTTTTTTGCCCAACCTCGTTATGCCACATCTAAAATAGATTGACTAGTCCCTCGTTTGCATGCATATTTAATTCGTATAGAATTCGATCTAAAACTTTGAGGTTCTAGTCGACCCAATTAATTTTTTTATCAGATTCAAGATAAACGTAATAAATGAACCAAAGAATTTTACGTCAAATTTGAATTCGATTCAAGTCGGATCCCAGCTGATTAAAAATTTGAGTATTACTAAAACATATATAAAATGCTATGTGATAACTTAAGCTTTTAACCCAATGGTAAATTATGATTTGTGCTTATTTAAAATATTTAATATCAATATCTTATTATTTTTCTCATTTAAGTTATGATAGGTTAAATTTTAAGAATTTTCTTTCGAGTCCAATTCAGAAAAACTTGATCGGAAAATTTGTGAGTGTGGACTCATTTTGGGTCGGATCAATTTAGAGATAAACTATTATCAGGCATTAGTTTTACTAATAATTTAAAACCAAAATAGTTGGATCTCAATGAAATGATTAAAAAATTAGAAATTTTATGAAAAATATTGGACCCTAGATGCAATTAGACCAGATTCTACCTCAAAAAAAAAAAAAATCAAGTAACTAAAAAATGTTTTAAAACTCGTTTTCTACCATTACCACCCCCCTAAAATTCAATTTTACATTAATACCCTTTCCTTTTTTCTTTTATATCCAATCTCTCCTGCATCTGTTCCCTTGAGCTCTTCTTCTTCTTCTTCTTCTTCTTCTTCTTCTTCTTCTTCTTCTTCTTCTTCTTCCCTCCCCCTCCCTCTCTCTCATATGCCAACAAGACATGAAATTTAAGTCTTTAACCAAACCCATCATCCCACAATGCTTCAACGTCACCTTCCGGGAGCCGGAGGATGCCGGCGGCAGCAACCACCCTCGCCGGCGAGCAACCAGGCTGATCCTTTCAGACGGACGAGTCCGGATTTTCAGGCGAGAAGTGCCGGCGGGGGAGCTCATGGCCGCGAATCCCTCCCACCTGCTCTGCCGCTCGGACTCCTTCTTCATCGGCCGGAAAGTCACCCCGCTAGCCGCCGGCGACCTCCTGATTTCCGGCCAAACGTACTTCCTCCTTCCGGAGAGCTTCTTCTCCTCCGCTCTCTCCTTCGCCTCCCTCGCCTCCTCCCTCACCAGCAAACTCCTCCTCCTCCGGCCGTTCGAGGTGCGTAAGACCGCCGACTGCCGTCTCCAGCTGAGGTTCTCCGACGAGCTCGTTCAGCGGCTGAGGGGGAAGGGGGAGGAGGAGGAGGAAGAAGAAGAAGATGAGGAAGGAGTGAAGAAGAGGAGAGGGATGGTGTGCACGACGGATGAGATGGAGAGAGAGTACAGGGAGCTGGTGGAGAGGATTAGGGTTTGGAAGCCGAAGCTGGAGACGATAAAGGAGAAGGAGAAGAGGAAGAAGAAGAAGAAGGAGAAGAAGAAGAAGAGCAACAGGGATGGAAAAGAAGCCTCATGAGAGCTGTGGGTTTTTTTCATAATTAATCAGTTAATCAGATGTAAAAATTTGTTTTTTTAGATATCAAATAAAATAAAAGATTTGCATATATATATATATATATATATATATATATAAGTTTTTCGAAATTTTAGTTATCTTCCTCAAGTAGAAGATCGATCCATCCATACATAGTGTTTATTAAGAAATACGCACTCATGTCCCCACTGTCCACATATATATAGCTCGAATAGTAGATCCCTGGTCATCACCGTGATCGAGCTATAGTAAAAACTAGGTAAAAAAAATAGTTCGCTGCATATTATTTTCTTTACTCATTACAAGTGACGGTTCATATTCGTGGAGCACAAGTACTGACTATCCTAATTGCTACTGACGTAGGAGTTTCATTCATATGAGTAGATGCCTCTTTTATGCCAGTGGTAGAATCATGATCGGCGAACGTTTTCACTTTGTAACATGGCTTCAGCGAACGTTTTCATCATATAGTCGAATCTTTTATGCTAAGACGTTAAGCAATGAACGTGGGCAAATTTCTCCGAATTATAACCACGTTAAATTTATCTCACCTTTCTTTCTACTTTTTTTTTTCCTCACGGACCATTTGCAAGAAAATGCAGTGATTTTCAATCTTCTTAGAACTTTTTGCAAAAATAATTTTCAAATACTATTGTTTCGTGGAGTAGTCATATATAAAATTTATTTTAAACTCAATTTAGTGAGATAAATTAAAAGCTTATATACCTTAACTTTTATTTTTATGAGCCTATATAGAATTAGTAGTCTCTCTGAGGGACACAGATAAAATTATACTTTCTCTTTAATTAAATAAATAAATATAATAATAGATGAAAAAAAATATATATATATTTTTACTATTTTCAACGTACAAGAATTTATACATATCAAGTAATAAACTTCTTCTGAAAATTTGCATTTTAAATAGATCATGAATAGAAAAAAGGGATAATTACCTACATGCCACATCATTTAACTTTATTTATGTATTATCTATTCATTCTTAGTTAATTACGCTATATACACTCAAAATATTATAAAATCTTACATACACATATTTTAACTTATTTCTATTATAATGAGTAATCAAAATTTTTCAATAACCTAACTATAGTTAGGTTACAAAAAGTCTGAGCTGTTCATTATATTATTGTAAGGATATTTAAATATATTTTGAGTGAAAATCTTAAAACTTTGATATTTAGGTGATGACAAGGGAAGGAGATATCTGCGATGTGAATTGATTTTAGAATAAATCAGCGCTTTAGTGTGGCATTTAAGAAGAAAAAAAATATGTACCATTAAGGGTAGAAATATAATTTTAATGATTTACTAACGAATTTTTTTTTTTCAAATAGATTTTTGACTAAGTTTTAACTCAAGTGTGTGAATATAAGATTTTGCAATGTTTTGAGTATGCATAGTATAATTAACTAAGAATGGATGGGTACCGCATAAATAAAACTAAATGGTGTGACATGTAGGTAATTATCGCTAGAAAAAAATAATGAAAATGAATAGGCACCGATTTTTATTTTTTTTTTTGCTTTAGCTCATATTCTGGTTTTCAAAAAAGTTCAAACTTTCTATATTAAAAATAATAATATTATTATGATAATAATAATAATAATGTTGTTAACTTTTTATATATAGACTTACATATAAAATTTATCAAGCAATTAATTAAGCACATTCTAAAATTTTGAGGTGCTTTCACTTATATTATTTTTTCCTCGTTAATGGGATATAATTAATATTAATTTGAAGCCCTACATTTTTGGCCAATCGTTTTTTTTAATATAAAACCTGAAGCAAATTGATTATTACAAAAAAAAAAAACTAAAAATTAATAATCTAATAAATAGCAAAGTTAAAATGATAAAAAATAAAAAAATAGCAATTTGATCAATTAATATTAAGAAACTAAAGAATTCATATTTTTATCCCTATCAACAATTTTAATCCCTTGTTTATTATATTATGAACATCCGTGATAATTAAAAGCCAATTTTTTTGGTACAAATTAAATATTTTATGATAAATTACACAAATATAAAATTTTCTTTATATCTTCTCTCTCTGTTCTTAACGATAAAGATAATTTGTGTATCTATTAAAGTTTTGATGATTTATGCATGTTACTCTTAATTTTTTCGATTAATGTAACTCTTAAAATTTGATACTTATATATTATCTTATATTTTAAATGTATAATTTCAACTTTTATTTTTTAATATTATTGAATGATTAATTCTTTTTTTTTTTAAATAAGATAAGACTGGATCATTTTCAATTTAATATAGAGGATATCGTTCGTAATAATACATTTAAAATTTAAAGTGATATATAAATATTTAATTTTTAAGAATAATATATGTAATTTTTTCTTAAAAAATCAAAATAATCAACAACATCAATATCATTTTGAGAATAAAAAAAAAATCAATGACATTTTTGAAGTTTCAAAAATTAATTCTACCAAACCAATAGCAAGAGTTGAAATCTAATGCCATTTTTTAATGCTTTTCTTTGGTCAACTGTCAAACCTATCAAATCACCAACTATCTACTTTTGATTTGGCACGTGCGAGGTGACGTCATTGGACTCAGCTTCATTCGAAGAGCACGTGCACAAAGAAATATGCACACTATTTATTCCCATTTTCCTACTCTTTAAATTAGTAATTAAATAATTATTCAACCAATTAATTATTCTGTCCCCCTCCTTTCTCCTTCATTATTATTATTATTATTATTATTATTATTATTATTATTATTAGTAGTAATATTAATAAAATTATATTATCAAAAAATATTAATAAAATTAGCTTCACACTTATTATTGAGTGTAACATATAAGATGACATTTTTTAGGCTAATAGTTGTAGCTTCATCGATATCATTTTAATTAATTGAAAATAAAAATTAGATACAGTTCTAAATAAAAAAAATAAATTAACTAAATAAAATTATAATCTAAAATCTAACCAGCCAAATAAAATTCAGTTGATATCAAAACATTTAAAATTAATTTTTAATTTTTTTAGTTATATCAAAAAATTCAAAATCTTAAAATTAGCTTTCATCATAAATATCACTATACAGAAACTAAGAACATAATTACGAATTCATTTATTTCCAAACAAAAAATATATAAATTCATAGAAAAAACATACAAAGAAAATAACAAGTGAATATTACGACTTAAAAAAAAATAAGTATTTTAACTCTAAATCAAAGGCACGAATATGAGAGCAGAAAAATAAAAATATTAAAGATAAATAGGATATTAAATAAATTATACCCGAAAATATTTTTTATATCAATAAGAACGAAGCATTGAATAGGTGGCACAACATATAAAGGAGTAAAACGACAAATTCTGTTTTCATAGGTATGCCGAAAATATACTTGAATAGTATGTGATATATATATGAAAATTAAATCCAAATTATATAACTAAATAAATTTAATTATCAAATCATTAATCTATTACATTCTAAATTAAAACAAAGCTATCTAATTTATTTAGTGCTGAGGGATTTTTCAATCTGAATAATTTAATGCATATTCAAAATTAAGAATAATTTTTTTTATATAATAATTTAGAATAAAATTGCCAGCCCTACATTCATATATTCAATTTTGGTTCAAGCTATCAAATTTGGAAATAGATTTAAATGAATGCAAAGTTCTTTGAACTGAAGTTTAATCAAAATATAATTCTAAATTTTTAATTAAAATATAATTCTAAATTTGTAATCAAAATTACAATTTGAGTATTCTCAGATCAGTGAATACCATAATCATTTCTAGGCATCACATCAGCAAATGTTTTTTTTTTAATCATAAAATAGGTGAGATGTGACAGGTTCAACATCATGGATTCAAAAACCTTTACTGTAAGAATTAAAAAATATGAAAAATATATAAAAACCAAAATATTAAAAGTATAAAAATATATCAAAACTAAACCTCACTGTGTTGGATTGATTATATAAATTTTTTATTTCTATTACGTTCTATCAATTAATAAATTTTTATCTGAATCTAAATCGATAAAATCACACTTTATAAATTTTTATCATAATTTTTTTGATTTTTCTTTTTCTCTTTGTATATGACTAAAATTTAATAACTCAATTTTCCTAAATAGCGTTTCAATCGATAACTTTAATCTTTTTGCAAATAAACTCATTTCACATTCTAATTTTTCGTGTATACTAACATATTTATCTTAACATTCTCATTTCGACAACTAAATGCATAAAACCCAATAATAACCCTTAAATTGTGATCACATCCCGAACGTAAAAATTTCTTTATGGATTCAATTTCTTTGATGTGATAAGAGCAAAATGCATTAAAGTGCAAGCCAAAAATAATTCATATGACAAAAGTAATCTATGTTTAAGGTATTAAAGAACAAAAACAACTTCAATAACTCATATGTTTATAAAAAAATGAAACATAGCACACTGATATGAAAAGTTAATAAAACCAAATATTAACAAAAACAAGCTTATTCAACAAGATTTGAGTATGAAAAATTATTTCATTTTAAATAGAATACCTCAGATAAAAACTGAACTTTATGTTGAATTACAACACCATCCAATCCAAGAGCTCTCCACTAACAAATATAAGTTTTCAAGATTTAAAATAAAACTACATTGGGGTATAACCCAAATTACAATGGTAACTTATGGATAACTTATTCGGATGTGAAAAACAATTTTCTTCTGCATCAAACACAAGAAAATTTTTGAGAAAAAAAGAAAATAGTGCTCTCACAGTAGGAACTAAAGTGCCTCACTCAAGGATCTAAATTTAAACCTAACTAATTTTATCATCCACCCTCCGTGCTTCAGAAAGTGGTACATTTAACGACGGCTGCCGGATTTCCTCGCTGCCGGAGGGGCCGAGTCTTCATCTTCGTCAGACTGAACATCCCCATACTGCCACATCTTAAGCCGCTCGCGCTTTGCCTTCGTTTGGAACTCTTCCAGGTTATCTAGAGCTGCCTGCCTCTCCTTTTTGTCCCACCTTCTTCGCCTTTCTAATCTGGCAAGTCCTTCCTGCAAGCAAAAGGAATATTAGAAGATAACAACTGGAGGTTGGTCAAAGATCCTACAAAGCAAGTGTTGATTAGACTTTGTACGACATATCTAACAAAAGGTCTCACAAGTCTAATGAAAAGCAATTTTATAATTGTAAACTCGAATACAACTGAAAGTCACCCTAATTAACTTGAGTAAGCACGTATTGTTTAGACTATGTACGACATATATATATATATATATAATATATACTTGCTCTAAAATGAGATCAGCAAACTCAAAGTTGACTCGATGCCAACCTAATTTTTGTGACCCTGACACGTGTAAAAGAGCTATACCTACAAAATGTGAGACATTTGAGACACAGACAAGGCTATGTGTACCCAAAAAACTATACCTAGCCTTTGTGTCAAGGGACATCTAGCATCTCAAGAAGCGATGATTCTTGCTCAAACCTGTATCCTCTGTTTGGAAACAGCTTAGTAAAATTTATAAGTAGCTTAAATTTTTAAGCTTTAAATTTGAAGTCATGTTGGAGATGGATTACATTTTAAGCAGCTAAAAGAGATTTAAATTTCTTAAAAGCCTAAGTCTAAGCGACCTAAATTTAAAGATTTATAACACAATCTTTCAAATTCTTCTAGTCTAAATGTTCAAAGACCTAGCTAACAAATCAAGTGGTCTTCGAATCAGCTTAAACAGGCAATAATACAACAATGGAAACAAGGGCCAGAAAATACGGTCAAGAAATGACCAAACCTGCAGCATGGCAGCATTTACGCTGGTTTCAGCTTCAACATCAACCAGAGTGACAATCAGAATATTTCCTGTCCCCTGCCCCTTTACTTTTCCACCTGAAGTATCTTGATCTTCAACCATAGCTCTGAACTCTTTAGACATATTCAAGGTGCACTCGCTAAGATATTCGGCAGCTTCCTGTCCAAAATCATCATCCAAGTCTGGCACCTTGATATATGCGAGCTTGCAGAGCTGCGCTAGCCCAGGCGAAGAAGCGACAGTGGGATCAACAGGTCTAAGGCGATTGTAAGATACTGTCTCCTGGTTCCCATAGTCAATGTAGAATACCACAAAGTTGTCGTTCAAAGATTCAACAGGTCCTCGAGGCCCATTAACAATCTTTACACACAAAAAAAATTCTAATTAAATTCTGCAGTGTCAACCTAAGAAATACAAATATATGCAATCATAGATGCATGATTCCCATGAAGACGGTTACAGAAACAGATATCAAGTCAAGGGGATTAAATTCCAAAAAAATATCACAGAGTGCACGATTTGGTAGGTGTATGCAGTTGATGACACTTGATCAAAGCTTGGATGGATTGAGTACATGTCTGATGTGCTGAATATAAAACAGAACATGAAATAGATAAAATATGTTTTTCTTTTTTCTGATAAAGATACAAATATGGTTGATAACATTAATAACAGTTTTAAATTATGCTTTATAATAAGAATACCATGCTAAGCATGTTCTTTTGATGTAGATAACAGCAACCTTAAATTCTAAACTCTAAACCCTCATAGCATAAAGCCCATACATAAATATGGAAAAGTAAAATAACGAATAATCAGACAGAATCAAAATGCATAGTGCATTATTTGATGTACATAGTCCAAGAAATTGAAAAAAATGCTACTCTATGCTTTGAGGTTCTCGACTACAGCTTCACACCTGAAACCTCAAGCCCCATTCATACATGTTAATCAAAATTCATCTCTCACCTTTGGACCTTTGGCTGGATACAACTTCTACTATTAAGACCCTCTAGAAAAAATACCTTAGCTCCAAATTTTATTTGTCTTCCAGAGACTTTTAAATTCTTGCTGTATCATAATACCAGTGCAAAACATGAATTCATTCAATTGTCTTCACTAGCAAGCCTTCTCTAGAACCAAATAACTCAGTCGCCTGGTCTCAGACTTTGATCATATATATTTTCAGCATAATCGTTTTAACTTGACTGCAATTTTGCATAAAGTAAAATGGATTACATAGTGTTAAAAACCTATATGAACATGTGTACAGGTACATGCCTAAATACACACATTTGTGTAGAAAGAGAAAGTAGGGCTGTTATGTTCGAAATTCAAAATTAGCACACATTTTACTCAATTTTAATTTAACTTGACTCTCTTGTGATTCAAAGTCAACTTGCTTAAAATAAAATTGATTTCACTTGTAATTGACTCAAGATATGCATAAATGTATGTAGTTAGGTTTTACCATTTAAGATATATATATATAAATATATAAATATATATATATATATATATATATAATATGTTATGGAGGGTATATGTATTGAGGAGATTAGGTATAAACACATAATACATATAAACTAAACTAAATAAACAATATATATATACATAGTGAATACTTAACACAAAAAATAAGGCTAACAATTAAACTTGATTCAACTCAAAGTTGAACAGATTTCAACTGGTTAACAACCCTGAGCCCAAAGAGAGAGATAGAGGGCAGGATTCTTCCACAATAGGCCAGGCATACGCAAACTCAAAAGCCCACTTTAACTGCGCATAAATAATGGCACTAAGTCCCTGTTTGGCGCGAGGACCAAAATTAAAACCAAAATGGTACAAATGGTACTAGTTTAAAAAACAGTAATAATAATAAGAAATAATTTTTTTTAATCATTCTACACAAATTTCAATATAAAAGATATTATTTTATTTCATACTCAATAATTTTTAATAAAAGTATCAACTTTATTTTACATCCTAGACCAAAATACTCAATAAGCTATCAATTTTGTCTTACAGAAAAATAATATTAGGTGAATTAAAGCCTTAGGAAAGGGAAACAACAATAAGTATTAGAAGATATCAATTGTGTCTTACAGAAAAATAATATTAGGTGAATTAAAGCCTTAGGAAAGGGAAACAACAATAAGTATTAGAAGATGCAACTCATGATGTAAAACAGGAAACTTTGAGCCTTTGACTTGTACTTTCTTCCATCTGAAGAGCAAAAGTATAATACTTGAAGCTTACCAAAGCTCGGTTCCATGAGTTGTCCACGCTAAATTGAGCAAGGACAATATCCCCCTTCTTAGGATTAAAGGTACCAATTAATGGGGCATCCCCGAGGTTCAATGAGGCGAGCTGCTTTTGTATAGTAGCCACCTTCTGATCACCTACTGTTTGAACATAAAATTTCCCACCACCAATAACTTCAGTGACCACAACCTAAAAGCAAGAAAATAAACATTGACTATCTCATAATAGAAGCGAACAAACTCCAGTTTAGCAGACACATTACCTTAAGCACTTCCTTCTGTTTTGATTCCTCGGTAGCATCATTGGTAGCCTCCTGTCCCTCAACATAATTCTCCCATACCTATCGACAAAAGAAAAGGGAGAGAAATGAAAGAAAGAGTTTTATTAACCACAGTATACCATTTGAATCAAAAAACCTGATAACTGTTGAATACCTTCAATTTTTGCTGCTTAGCAGACTGTTCGGCCTGAGCAAGGAGCTGAGCATCTGGGATCCTATCTACGCCAAAAGTTGTCTGAAACTTCGCAAGTCCAGCTTCCAAAAGTACAGCAGCCATGTTAGTCCTCGACTCCCATAGTGAGCCTAAGAAAGTTCCAGTTCGATCAACCGTCTCTATCTCAATCTGTAAGTAATTAATAGCATTTAAGCAAGAGCAACTTAACAAAAACTTGTGCAGAAACTAATAAATGCATCCAGTACCTCAACATCCCTCTGCAGTATCCTCCTCCTCATCAACGCAATTGCTTCCTCTGAGAAGGGCTCATCTCTTCCGGGGCATCTCACACCAGAGAAGGAGAAAGCAATACTGCAGGTCTCTTTGGGGATCAACAATTTAAATCGATGGCCACTAAGTACATATTCGACAACAGCAGAAAGCCTTCTGCTGCGCTGCAAAAATGGCAAGAAGTCTTTGGCTTTTCTAGCTGAAGCCTGAGATGGAAAAAAAATTAGCTTGAATAAATAGTTCACTTCAATCAGATACATGTGTAGTGATTCTCACCGTTGTAAGATCAGTTACATGCATAACTGGTGGATTCTTGCCTGAATGGATCCCTTTCTTACCAATAATGGCTCGAGACTCAGCCGCAAGTAAAGCATCATAATAGTTTGACCTTTCCTCGAAGTCTCGGTGTTTGATAACTGTTGCAAAGCTGTGTGAAACAACAAGCTCAGCAACATTTATTCCTTCTGGCTGACCACCGACGACGGGATTGGTATCATTGCCTTCAGCTTTTGGTGCAGATAAGAGAAAGACTGACCCAAAGTCCATGACTCTGGTATCAGATGAACCAGGTGCACCAGCAATGTTTGGCCCATCAGCCATGCTTACCTTCCTAGAGTACTCCATTGAGACTTTGACCTGAATATAACAAAAATTTTCAACAGTGTAAGTTTAGAGGATAAATCTCAGTAGAAACAGGGCATGTCTGCTGCCTACCTGCCGCCCTATAAGACTTGTTCGCAGGAAATCCCTAGCTTCACGCGCATATTTTGCTGGTTTTTCATCTCGACGAGGATTCCCCATTTTAGGGCATCGGATGCTAGAAAGATTTACTCTGCGTTCTGCCATTGGACTACCATATGGTAAAGAGTCATCGGCAACAATGATGCAATCACCACTAACAACCTCAACAACCTGCAAAAACCAAGAATCATAATGTAAGAGAATGGGGCAGTTTGAACCACGCATATGCATGCATTTATGTATACGCTACTGGTAATAAATAGCTTATCTTGATGATGCAAGAGATTTATTTACCTTTCCTGTGAAGCTTTGATCATGAATAGCTTTTGAATTTGTTTGTGGTGGCACATAGTCTGTCCAGATTCTCAGACGTTCTTTCTTCGCCTGAAGTTCAGCGGCCTTTAGCCTCCGCTTTGCTTCATCCTCCATCATGTTTGCACTCCATTCAACATACTTGGCCAATCCCTACAAAGAAGAAAACGTTGCTCAGAGGGACTCGATAAAATTTCAAGTTGTAACAAACCGAACTTGTAAAATATAAATCTATCTAAATGGTTGGACGGCTACAAGGTATTGAAGATAAGCACCTAGAAGAAAGAAAAATGTTTGTACTGATCATTGCAGATCTGTTGACCAAACAACTTATCCACAAAATGCTTTATACAAAATTTTCTCATAACTGCGCTACGTGATCAATAAGTGCCACTCAAACTTTAACTACCTGACAGATTAATAAATTTCTTGGTAATGAGTCTAATGACTTTTGCATTTGATATTCCAGTTCTCATATACTTCAGATATTTTCACTACCACAGTTAACTGAACAGACAAAAATGTAAAATAGTTCTAAAAGGGAATTAATTTCTAATTCTGGAAACTACCATGGTAGAATTATTCATACATAGATATATGACTGATCGAAAAATGAGAATAACACTTGAGCAGCTCACAAGATAGTTTAAAGTAATAAAAAAATAATCATTCAGTAAGATGGTTAGGTGTATTACACAATTAGGTGATGGAACAAGTAATAAAAATCACGAGCCAAAGAAAACATTCCACTAAATGCCCAGCATAAGAAAGCACTTCAATGAAAGGCAAACAGTTACCATTAGTAAGGACTCATCTAGAAAGTAACTTGGAGCTAATTCCAGGCAAGTCAAGTCAAGAAAAGGCATGCCAAGTCATATGGTACTGTTAGTGATAAAAACTGGGGTTGGGCCCAATACATGAGTGAATAGACACCATTTAACTCATAAACCTTGTTGTTGACTACCAATTTGGGATAATTCCTTATTTGCACTTTCAACAGATACAACAAACAAAAATTCAAGTTTCAACATCTACTTGTCATTCATAAAACCAGAAGGCAACTACTGTCTGCTTCAAGCAAAAAATTGTAGTCATCTAAAAGGTTAACATCACAACAGATACAAAATGCACTGGAAGTTTTCTTTTTGAAAGCCCTTTTTCTTTGGAAGTCGAAATGCACTGGAAGTTTTCAAAGAGATTGCTAAGCAATTATTTATAATTGACTTCAAAACTCTGTTACATATCCATATTACAGAGCCAGTATAAATGAAAAAAAAAATCCATGAAATAAAAAACTAGACAAGATACGACATATAGAAACCACTCTAATAACAAATAATCTCTGGATGTGAACAACATTCCAAAGGGAGATAATTTAAAATATGAGCAAATATGCACTTAAATAAAAGGAAAGAAATTCAGTGGCTCGCTGCCGTTTCTTTCTTGAAATAGAAATATACTTGCATCAAACAAAAAGAATATCTCATCAGAACGAAGTTTAGCACCAACACATCAAGCAAATAATAACCAACACCAATTAAATTTGAAGGCATAGTTTCAGCTCAAAACCTGGTATTCTAAAACAAGATAAGTTGGTATATCATTTACTATGATTGTTCTTCCAAATTCATCAGAATAGTAACCGCAATACAAAAAAAGGTACTTACAGGGCCCAAAAGAAGTAAAATGTAAGTAAAGGGTGAGAACCAGTAAAATGACCTTTTTTTTATTTGAGCAAAATGACAAGTAACTTTCCAACAAAATGACAATACTGTGATGGACAAGTTACAAAAAGAGGGATAATAATGACATTGATAACACATGGACTACCAGAATGACTGAATAAGTAAAGAGCCATTCTAGATTTGAAAACATTAAGAAACACAAATAAGATTAAACACGTCCAAGATGTACATGAACATAATGTTTAATGCTCATAAGCAAATACAAGATATTAGTTAGATAATTATTGGTAAAAAAAAAAATCTGATCTTTTACATCCTACTGAGATTCAAGTTAGAGAACAATTTTCTTATAAGGGGGGGTAATAAAAGGTAAGGTAATCTCTTATCAGATCCAGCTTTAGACAAGTGGGACAAGGCTTTCTGGTTAGATTTCAAAAACTTAGTCAAAGGCCCAGCTACCAGTTGCCTCACTCTGGGTAACTTTTATTTTTACCATTTTCATGATTAAGTTATTCTTTAATTTTATACTATAACAACAACAACAAACAACAAACCAAGCCTTTATCCCACTATGTGGAGTCGGTTATATGAATCCTTTGTTTCCATTTCGCTTAATTTCATAAAATACCAAAATTGCTACTTCTATAAATTAATTTCAACTTCTTCATATATGCTGTTAAATTTCTAGTTACCAACTAACCTAAAAGCTTAAGCTTGTAAAATATGGTCCAAAAATAATTTAATATTCTAACATATGCTATTAGGTTGCACCTGCAGCGTGTACAATTTGAGCATCAATAGCAAGAGAAACTCACATTCTGAACAAGCTCCAAAGCAAGGTCTTTGGCAGAATCACCATCAGGATAATACACGGAGCCAATCAAGTTGCTGAATTTATCCACACCTTCCAGCACAACGCGAACCTGCAATCACCCACTAAAAAGAGTCAATCAACAGAAACTTTAGAAAATACCTGGAAGCAAGAGAATGCATCACTGACATCTCTGTTTAATGCACGAAACTCAGTGAAGTGCTTGGCTTCTCTCCCAAATAGATCAGGTGTAACTTCAGCGGCAGATGCATTTGATGCAACTAGTCTTTGTGCGGATGTCGGTTGGCTTCTGATTTCAGTAGCTATTTCTTCATTCACATCATCAGCAATCACTTCAGGGGCAGGAGGTGCATCTACTACTGCCCTTCTTCCCATTGAAGGTGCCTAATTATTGTCACCAAACATAAGTAAATGGAAAGCAAGTATGATACTAATTAATTGTCAAAATTGAATAAGAATGAAAACGTTTTAGTGATTGAAGACTACCTGGACCCCAGCAACAAATACTTGAACAAACTGAAATTCTGGGAGCAGATAGACACGAACTGTACTTCCATCACGAACTTGTTCAACAATGGCTTGCATGGGCTTTCCCTTATTCACAGACAAGAGTCCAATCGCATCCAAGTTACTTGGATCACCAATTGCTGAGGGAGGAAGGTCTCTGACTGATGCCTCAAAGACACCAGGATCCTGGATAAATTGACAAAAGAAATTCTGTCACAGCTCTCATACGAATATAATTACATGCTTGAGCTCCATAATATCAAATAGGATCTATGCCTATCAACTGGTGTACATTCACTTCTTATTCTAGTAAATTATAAGGAATGATAGCATTAGTTTCAAGAATTACAACTATAATATGAAATAGGATCTATGCCTATCAAACTGCTATGGAAGCAGGAAAACCTTGGTCCAGCGACCTAGCTCTTGCTGCTTAGCTTGCTCCTCCAGATGCAGAAGTTCTGTTAAGGCTGGGCTTGGTTCACCCTTCTGTGGACCTTGCTCTTTAACCTAATGTTCAAAAAATCAGTCCAGAATTGTGTTACATAAGGAAAATAAAATGAAACAGTCTAAAACAGTATGAGCTACCTTTGCCCATCCTTCAGAAACAACCAAGCATGCAATATTCTTATCGCCAAGGAAGACAGTGCCAAACTCTCTGTTTATGTTTGCCACTGTGTAATCCACCTTGAATACTACTTCCTGTTAATGTCAAGGAGACACCAAGAGCTGAGAATTTGGAAAAAAGAATATGCCACAATATGAAACGTCTCTAATACTTGAAGAGAACTACCTTTCCTATGCAGTGATGCCTCAAGAACTCTCTGCTATTCCAAGCAAACGGTTCATCAATTGTACCTCTACGAGCCTATAATCAAAAGAGCATAACATTAGTTCAGTAAATATTAATCAGGTCATACATTCATTTTGAACAAATAAAAGTTTTATTTGCAAGGCTAAGAAAGGTAGCTACTCATGCAAATCAAAGGTGCTTTTTTCTTTTTTAAGAAACAGCGTAATAGTATTCCAATGTAAAAGCTAAACACCGTCATCTCTCAGCAGCAACACCCTAAAAGACGGAATTACAGTTTCAAAGTCACGATGAAATGCAAAAGTCGCTGTTAAATTATTTTAACAAAAGGAAGAATGGGGAGGACTGAAAAAGAAAGCAACAAAGAATGAAAACAAATCCATCACCGGAGAATTTTTGCCACAGTTGACGAGAAGAAAAAAGTCATTATTGATGAGCTAACCATACCAGCCTAGGTGCCATGATATAAGACAAAGTTATGGTCTTCTCCGGCGGTATCTCTGCCTTTGAATTTCCCATAATCAGCAGCGTATCCCCAGAAGGAACTGCCTTCACTCTTCCTCTCAGCCATCCCGTTACTGCAGGAGCACTCGCCATGCCAACAACTATGGCCTACAATCCAACAAATAGAAGCTTTGGTGCCACGAGATCAAAAAGAAAACAAGTCTTCTTTTACGAGTCAAGCAGCGACCTTCGTAGCATAAAAGCAATCCGCATTACCTAAAATAACTAAGAATAAAATCGAAAGAAATCCAAATGTGCAAGGTGCAACAGATACCCACTTAAAGTATAAAGTGACAAGTTGAAATAATGGGTGGTTCTGTCCGATATAAAAAGGAAAACAGTCGGCATAAGCTCGTCAATTTCGCAGAAGCTAAAATAGGAAAGATAAATTTACCAAAAGCTCATCATTGCATAGAACTACAAAACTCTTCTCCAACCCAAACCATGGCAGAAAAACTTGAATCTCGCCAGATCGACACAAAAAAGAAACAAAACAAAAATCAACAAATCTAGAGAAACAAAATCACGCGAACAGCAGAATTAAGGACGATCCGAGACGGAAGCACGCGGATTTCTACCAAGAGGATCGGATATCATGCCGATATATGTGAGGCGATCAGGACCTGAGATCCCAAAATAGATCTGGCGAGCAACGACGGCGTGGGCTCGGTTTTACCGCCTCGGATGAAGCGATCGCCGGCAGAAAGCGATCAAAGCTCGATCTACAACCGGTTTGTTACCGCTCAGTAGATCGATCCTCGATGGCGCAGAGAATCGAAGATCGATGGAGGATGACGCGCGGAACGTATACTGCAAGCACGACGCGGCTCCGATGGGAGGAGAGAGAATAACTATGTAGATAGAGGAGAATCCGCCCTTAGCTCAAAGGGAAATTACCCAAAATACCCATTCATCTCTCTGAGATTTGTTACAAATCCTCTCCGCCGAAAACTAAAATAAAATAAATAGATTTTTTTATAGAATAAAATAATAAAATAAATAAAATAAATTTATTTCATCAGGGATAATTGTAAGATATATTTTGACGAAAAGTAAAATGAGGACTAAATTTTTTTTCAACGTTTAATTTTTACTTTATCCAAAAAAAATACTAAATATATTTTTAATAAAAAATTTAATTTAATTTTACATATTATTTAAATAT
>JAEMOT010001405.1:12142-27019 GCA_019297695.1 Apostasia ramifera | reverse complement strand
GAGGTTAAATAAAATTATATATAATATTAAAAGTTTTCTATTTATGTAAGGTATAAAATAAATTTATTATTATTATTATTATTATTATTATTGTAAATTATGAAATGTAATTATTTTTTAATTAATTTAAATTATTAACAAGTTTCAATGAACGATTATATCTCTTTATTTACATTTCTTTTTAAAAAATTTAAGAAAATTTAATTTCACTTATTTCTTATTTTTCTGTTTGAAAATTTTAAAACTAAAAAATTATAAATATTAATATTTTTAAAAAATAAAAACTTAATAATTTGAAATTATTTTATAGCATAATTATAAAAAGTTATTAATTATATTTAAATTGAGATTAAATAATAATGATATTCAATGCGAGAGAATTGAATCAAAGTTTTTAAAATATTAGAAGTAATTTTCAATATTTTTCTAGCGTAAGGAGCCCAAATATAATTTACCTATAAAATAACTTGAAAGAATATCAAACTATAGGGACCTGTAAGTAATTTACGTGATTTTTTAATTGCTTTCAAGTTTCAAAGTGAAATTAAAAGAGCGTATATTTTTTGTTGGGATTCTGTTTTGATGCGTGGGGAGAATGGCTTCGGAATAAAAATTATTAAAAATATTTATATATTAAAAATAAGAAAAACATGAAATAAAAATAATTATATTAAGAGTCATGATAAATATGAGATAAAATAAATTTTTTATATTTAAAATTTGTATAAAATATAATTAAAATTTCGTTATTATTATTATTTTAAATGTATCATTTTAACTGAGATGACTAATTTTGTCATGCTAAATACCTTTTGATTCAAAATTTACAAAAATTGTATATTTATTATTATTATTATTTTAAATTCATCACAAATTTAACATTGAATATAATTTTTAATATCAAAATTAATTTTATTTTATATTTATTATAAATTTTAAAATAAATAAAGTAACTTTATTTTATAATCATTAGATATTCTAATAATATTAAATACATTTTTAAAATAATTTTATGGGTATATATTTTTAGGATAATTTCATGGAGGTTAACAATCCTAAAAATCTTTCATTTATATTTTTTTCATTTTGATTTTCTTTAAAGAATTTTATCAATATTCTATTAACAAGTAATTGAAATATAATATTTTACTAATAAAATTATGTATATGTCCACACTTTAATTTATTTTTTCTGAGAATCACGAACGAGAAAAGATGTGGGAATAAAAACAGAGTTAAAAATTAATTTCAAATTTATGTTGTTATTTTTTTTAAAAAAAGGCAAATTACGCTCAAGTCCTTGAGTTTAACGATTAATATCGTATAGATTCAAGTTTTTAAAATTATAATATCGGTCCCTGAGTTTTAATAAATTATAAAGTGGTCTTTTTTTATAATTCTCCCGCCCCTCTCTCTCCTCCCGATCCGGCACCCACGCGGGCCGCTGGTGGTCCGGCTGCCTCACGGCGTGTCCGTCGGCAACCCGTGGCCCGCGCGCGTTCGCTGGATCGGGAGGAGAGAGAGAGGCGGCCTCCATCGTGTGCCGGATCTTAGGGGTGTGCAGTCGGTTTAAGTGGTTGGTTTGGTGATCAAACCAAAAAAAAAAAATGGATTCGGTTTTAAATTTAATGAAACCAAACCAATCAAATTACATTATAGATCAAACCAAACCAACCAAATAAATATCGGTTAGGTTTGGTTTGGTTAAAACCATATTTTTTTATCTTAAAATTTGTCTTAATCTTCTTATAATAATATTAAATATTATTATATTAATATCTAAATAATAATTTTAATATAAGAGTAATTTAGCATAATAAGCAATTTAACTTAATAACTCAATCGCATCACTAAAATAAGAGTTATCACATTACTAAAATAAACTATCAAATATATACTATCACTGTTTCACTTCAATAGATTCAAAGTCAATACTGTAAAACTACTATAATACAATGTTTCCACATATGACCATTGTTACTATTATTATTCAATTGGTCCAAATATACATCACTGAAAGTCTGAAATATTATCAATACATCAAAATTGATACATAATTAAGCTTCATAAAAACACTCATAAAATCAAAAAGGCCCATACTACGAAACTGATGTGAATATTCTTTCAACCTACCTAGCAATCCTTCAAACTCTAACATGAACATTAATATTGATCATGAAATTCTTTAATAAAATCTTGAAAGTAATATAACAACCGGAGAAATTCTTTAATAAAATCTCAAAATATGTGGGTTATTCGGTTAATTCGGTCGGTTTGATTTTCAAACATGTGAAACCGAACCCAAACCAATTAACCGAAATATTCAAAATATCAAACCATCACCAAACCGCTAGATTCTAAACCAAACCAAACCGTTAAATTTAAACAGTTCGGTTCGGTTTTTTGGTTTAAACCATAGTTTGCACACCCCTATCGGATCTATCGTGGGCCGTATCGGGAGGAGAGAGAGGGGTAGAGATAAAACGGTAATTTTAAAAAATTTTAATTATAAAAAAAAGTATTTTATAATTTATTTACTGTTATAATTTAAAAAAAAATATGAATCTATATAATATTAAATATTAAACTCAGAAATCTGGACATAATTTGCCCTAAAAAAAATCAAGAATGATAGATTCATACACTCAAATGAATTTTTTTTTAAACAGAATTTTTAAATTAATAGAATTCTATTATATTTTATTTCTCCTGCCCAAAAATAATTCACGGACCAGAAATTCATCTCCGGCCTGGTTCGAGTCCGGTCGACGGTGACTTTAAATATATTTGTCAAAAAGGATAATTTTTCCCCATTTCCCGTGGAGAAGCTGGAACCCTAGCGGCCAGCGGCGGCAAAACCCCGGAATCCTTCCTCACATCCATCATCGTCGTCGTCTCTCGCGATTCATCAAAAGTAAGTCTCCCTCAAGTCGTCCTGTATTCTTCGGATCTTTTCCCCACAGATTTATACTTTTTATCTGCTCCTTATAAGCAGAATCGATTTGTTTCGGAGCTCTGCGACTTTCTTTCTTCTTTGCGTTTGTCTTATAATATGCGTTATTCGATGGATTATGCTTCCGTGCTTTCGGTGGATCTCTGGATTTCTCGTATCTCGCATGGTGTATATTACTGTGTTATTGTTTAAGGTGTTGCCTGCTGATTTGTACCAGTAAAACCTAATTTAGTTGGTGATTAAACTACCCATCACCGCTTTAAATCCATTTTTCAGGCAAGAAAGTTTAGTGGGATTATAGTCAATTTTTATTCCCAATCTTAAAAACTGTTTTTTTTTTCCTACTTTGACTTCGACCCACATTGTGGCTCATGGCTTGATGTGAAAAATTGCTCTCACTGAAATGGGTTGAATTCGGTTTTTGTCTCACTAGCTGCCAGACAACTTGGGTATTGAGATAGTTACAGAAACAACAATTTTCACGTTAAACATTGAATTAAGCTGAAAAATGAGCTCGCTTGCTATAATCTCAAAGCAAACGAGGCTTTGCTGTCTTTATTTTGGAAGCTTAATGATTGGGCTTTGCATCACAGAGCATTTGTCTATTCACGTGTATGCCAATTATGTAAGACTGATTCCCTCTTATAATTGCCTAAAATCTTGAGTTTGCTGAGTAGCATTTTTCGTACTTTAATGTTTATTGAAGCATTTAAAAAAAAATGATTCTTATTAACTCTTGCTGATTTATGGACTCTAATGATTATTGTTGTTTCATGCTTTTATGGAAGCTATCCTATTGAAAGTATAGAAATTCTATTTGCAGTATTGCAGTTTTTTATATTCCAATTCCTTTATACAAGATGGATAGGAAGTTGTGGTTGACTTAAACTGAATCCTTATAATTGAAGTAGTTAATTCTGCAAAGGTTGATATTTTATACATCGTGAGAATGAAGGAAAGTGAATATATATTACTTCCGTTAAAGGTATCTGTAGATGTGATACGCAAACATGACATCTTGTATGATTGATTTTGATGAATTGCTTTGTGATGTTCAACATTTTATTAAAAGTTATCTCTGTTCTGGTTGCCTCTTCTATAGATTTTTCCATGTTTTTATGTTATTAACAGTAATATTCACCAAATCATGGATTGATTTTGTGTTCCATTATCAATACTATTGTCTTAGATGACTTGTACCTGTAGATGGTTTGAAATTTGTTATTATTGTACTGCTTAGCTGCCTTTTACAGTTACAATTTGCTCTTTTCCTAAATAACCATACTGTGATTTGAGTTGAATTTTTGCAGACAATAATTTTTTTATACCTCATACTTTGCAAAACTGTCTTCACTGATACCATGAATTCTTGTCCCATGCAGATGAATGTTGAAAGGCTTCAAAAGATGGCTGGTGCGGTCCGCACAGGTGGAAAGGGCAGTATGCGCAGGTTTGCTGTACTTCGATTATGTATAGATAAAGAATATGCCTCATAGGTGGGCATTAGTTGAGTCGTGTTAGATCGGAGTCGGGTCAGTTTAGGTATGATTCTAGAATCAGGTCGGGCTGGGTTGGATCCAAATTGGTGGTTGGGCTAATAAATTGTGTCCAAGCCTAACCGTGGATTAGGTCTGGTCGGTCTAGACCGGGTCAGCCCAAGTCATATTAATATTCATAGTTTTTAGTGTTACCTTAAATTTCTCATTATTGTACTAAAATTATTCTATGGCATGAATGCCATGTGTACTTTATATAGTCTATATTATCTTCATTAATTGTTAATATTGGGTTCAATCTCTTATGTAATTCTTAATTACTAACATGATGAGAGCTTATAGGTATGTTTTTCAAAAGCCTAGAGATTTTACTTATTATGTGGATCTAATTTATACATGTCAATTATCATATGAAAATAGATATAAATATTTTAGCAAAGATGGACCAAAATTTCATAAATAAATAAACATCATATTTTAGACTTAAAAACAATAAGAAATTTAAATAAGAAACATTAAAATATGATATAGATTATGATTTAAAAATATAATACATCAATGCAAAATTTTCTTATGTTTAGAGCGGGTTGGGTCGTTTTGGTTGGTGTTATTATATTCAAACTCGTCCTCAAAATCTAATCTGGTTGGATAAGGTTGGGTCAAAATAAAATATTAGTCGTCAGTTATGTTAATGCATCTAATTAATGCTTGATTGTCATATGCAGTATGTAACATGTATAGTTCCTAGCATAAACTGGATACTAGTTTGCTTTCAAAACTAGAATGAGTGCATTTATGCCACAATCCTGCAATCTGAATGAATTAAAATTTTAATCTCAATTTTTAGTATTGCATGCGAGCCCTCTAATTAACATCCAACATTTGATGGTGAATTTTTCAAAAAACGTCTTGCATTATGTTAGCCAATTACACGGTTTACCCCTAATTCCTTAAATATTACATACAGACACCATAATTCTCTGAATTCCACAAAATATTATTGGGTCATTTTCTTGTTCTTAGAAGAATTGGTAGGCTTATGTGTAGTTTGCTAACATTTCATTGGTGTGTATTTAGTTACCCTAAATCACAAATATGAGATTTAACCTATCAATGTTTATCTTGTTGGCTGAGTAGTTTTGATAAAAGGTAATGGGAAGGCTTCTTTTGGTGTTTAAAGAGTTAGAGAGTTTACATGTAGTATAAAGAGGTTGATGCTATTTATTCTTTATCCTTGCAAACATAGATGTCTCAAGAGAGAAGATGCTTTTTTGGGGGTTGGTTATTCCCTCTAGGGCCCTATTGTAGAGTCCTGACTCTATGCAAGTTCATAAAAAATAAAAGGGTTAATTACTGAGAGGTCCTTGTAGTTAACTCATAATTACTATTTAGTTCACGATTTTCAAAAACTTCCTAAAAAATTTCTATAGTTTATCTAATATTACATAGAAGGCCTCTCCGCTGTTAAATTTGATAGATTTTTAAAATTCGATAGATTTTTCAAATTTTCATATTTTTGCCATCTGCCACTACCTCATCAACATTGTCTTGCTGCCGCCGTCGTCGCCGCCTTGCCGCTGCCGCCTCGTCGGGAGAGGGAGAGGGAGAGGTAGAGGGGGGAGGGAGAGGGGGCGGGTTATCGACGTGCTCTCGCGCACATGCGTGGGAGAGAAAAAGGGGGGGAGCGGGGGAGGTGTGCCCCCCTCCCTTCGCGAGTGCGTATGCCTGGGTGAGGGGGGGAGAGAGAGAGGGAGAGAGAGAGCCGGGGAGTGCCAGTGTGCCTGCCCTGTTCTGTGACAGGCGCGCTCTCGCTCACCTAAGCGGAAGAGAGAGAGAGAAAGAGAGAGAGGGAGGGGGGCGTAAAAATAGAATTTTAAAAAATTTAAAATGGAATATTCCCTATATGCTGATAAAAATCATTAGTAGAGACCTGTTATGTAATAATCATAATTTACAGGGACCTTTAGTGTTATAATATTTTCAAGATAGAGTCTTTTAGCAAGTTTTTGAAAATCGTGGGCTAAATAGTAATTATAGATTAACTATGGGGACCTTTCAGTAATTAACTTAAAACAAAAATATGTCATTTGGATCCCTCCTGCCCAAAATGCTTTCTACATGGGTCTTTTTTGATAGATTTTGTTAAGTTTGATGGTTAAGTTTTATTTTAAAAAAAATGAAATTGAAAATTGTTTTAATAAGTTGGGATAAACTGAGAAGAAAGAAAAATTGAGGTTATAATAGCAATTGGAAATGTTAAAAAATGTTTTCAATGCTTAAATGGGTATTTTAAATTTTTTAAAATAGTAATTTAATAGTTAACTTGTTGGAATTCATTAAAATGGACTCACGTAGAAAAATTTTAAGGAGGAAACTAGATGCAATGTTTTTGTTTTTTTGTGGACCTGCATGAAATCATGGTTCTACTTTAGGGGGCCCGGATAAAATTACCTCTTTTTATTGCATTTCTTGTTATGCTACGTACTTGACGGATATTTCAAAATATTGGGCATGCATTAGGCATGCTTGAAGAATGCTATTTCAGCCTTTTGTTGCTCAAATTCACTGTAATATTGAAACTTTCTTGTTTAGTGTGATTTTGAGTATGGGATGGCTAAGACAGCAAAGAGCTTGTTCGACCCAAAAAAAAGGCTTCAACATTTGAATTTTTTGCTATTTGTCCCTGTAGTCTGCAGGTAGTTCAGTTGGGTCCTTCCATGATGAAAAATGTTAAACCTGTATCGATTTCCTAATTTAAGTGAGGACTTATTTTTTATTGATTTTTTTCCTGAAATCCTTTGGAGACACATGGATTCTTTTGACAGTGATGATTTCTGTAAGAGGGAGTGGGTTTAAAATACTGACTAAACCTTATACTTTTTTTCATCAAAATAGCCTTATAGTTATGGAATCTATGTGGAGAGGAGAGGGTGAACAAAGGTTCTGTGATTTGGATGAGCAAAGGACTTCTTACTTTTTAGATGTTTCGTGTTTTCAGAGTTTCAAAACAAATAATTAATTTTCATGGCTTTTATGAGTTGGAATCCGCTTGAAAACCAAAATCTAACATGGACCATACAAAATTTTACAAAGCTCGCTTGGGATCCAATTGCTTGAAAATTCGAAGTTTGTTCCCGTTTACTTTTAAGCTCCGACCGGACAAACCTGAATGCTATTTACCTTACCCAAAAATTAAATGACTTCGTTCTAGAATTTTCTAAGTTTGTTGGATCTGTTATTTCAAGACGTGACAGCCGTCATGCATTTTCTATTCTATTATAAATCTATGAGAGATGTTCAACTTGTGTTATATGCTTATTGTGGGCTACCGCAGTCATTTATGTTGATAGTTATGTTAATTGAAGTTTCTAGCATAAATTTTGTTAATGTTGATATGGTGGAATACTTATTCCTTTTATTTAGCGATGGTTTTTTATTTTATTATCTTGTTTTCTTTATTGCAAATAGTGAACATTATTTTCCTTTTTGGTGTTTATCCTAAATGTTATGGTTATCAGGAAGAAGAAGGCAGTCCATAAGACTACTACCACAGATGACAAGAGGCTTCAAAGCACATTGAAGAGGATAGGAGTGAATGCTATTCCTGCCATTGAAGAAGTCAATATTTTCAAAGATGATATTGTTATTCAGTTTCTGAATCCAAAAGGTAATTTAGCATAGTTGATATAAAATCTCTCTTTTTTTTCCCTCTTTCACTTATCAAGAAATAATCTCTTACCTTATAAATACTTGAATTTTTCAGTGCAAGCTTCAATTGCAGCTAATACATGGGTTGTTAGCGGCTCTCCTCAGACAAAAAGTAATCTCATAATTTATAATATTGCTGCTTCATGAATGACACTGTTCTTATTGCTTAGATAGCCCCATAGTCTGAGTTACATGCTTCAATACTTCTCCAATATCTTCTTTTAAATTCTAGAAGAAAAATCTCACTCAGCCTTCTTTTTTTTAAAATGTTTCTTACTCATGTTGTGCTTCTTTTTTTTTTGCAGAACTGCAAGATGTGTTACCTTCAATCATAAGCCATTTGGGTATGTTGTTCACGTTATTCTTTATATTCTTTTCTGAATAAAATTGAGGACATAATTTGTGATCTTTATTGCTTGCCTTGTTTTGGTCCAGACTTTATACAGACCTAAAAGCTCATTTTTATTTCACATCGGTCCTTGGCTTTTCAAATTTCTTTCAATTTGATGCATTTGATTGACTTTCATGTATGATCTAACTACATAAAGTTAACATTGACCAAAGCAGTGCTCTTATTTTTTTCCCTGTTCTTTCATTTTTGACTCTATATTTCCTCCTCCCCTTCTCTCTATTTGCCGTCTTTGTCCTTTGTCGCACTAATATTGACGGAGTAAGAGGGGCATGGAAGGAGAGGGGGATGGGGGAAAGAGAAATAGGTATGGATTTCATGAAAGAGCCTTGAAGGAAGAAAGGATGAAAGAAAAGATAGATTTGAAGGGTAATGCAATATTTTGATTTAAATTGATGAAAAAGTTAATTGGAACTTTGTGAAATGATTAAAGGGGCATTTGGTTCAATGTTATCTTGATGCTATGCTATGTTATCTAGAGAATAATATTTGATATGATGACATCTTTAGATAACTTTTTAAAAAATTATAGAATTATTAATCAAATTATGATATTTAAATGTCATATGACATAGTATCAAGATAACATTAAACTAAATTTCCCTTAAGTAACCTTATGATGACTCAACACCAAGACATTGGAAGTGACTGTGACAACATAACTGCACCTTCACAAGTACAAGGCTTCTTAAGTGGAGTTGATGACTCGTTAACATTTCTACTGTGGAATTGCTTTGAGTTAGCTTAGTCTTAAGAGGATTGAGTTCAAAGACGCGAGGTAGAAATCCATCGTTTTTATCTGCTGTGTGTACCTTTCAGGCAACAGAAACTGTTATCTACAACATACCTTTTTATCCTATAACATTATATTCTTACACGTCTACTCACATGCAAGTTATTTTCTTTTTTATGGATTCGATGCAATATATGCTGATTTTTTTACCCTAATGCCATAAATTATGGGTTATGTCTTGATATCTTCTCTGATAATCAACTTCAAATCAACTTCAAAGCTTTTAAAGTTGTAGGTTATGACTCAGGTACTAGTGAATTTAGGCTTGAAACTTGAATTAAAAGTCGGGTTGGGCATTAACAAATCTAAAGGTGCATCTCTCTCTTTTTTGCTGAAGGCTTACAGCGGTTTGCTTTCTTTTTCCCATGCCTGTGGGATTATTTTTCCCACCGTTAGAATTGTATAGCCTTCAGCTTATGTACTGAACCCAGGTAGTTTAGTTAGTATTTGTTTGAACTAGGAATGGCTCCTTTTGCAGTAACTACAGGCGTTTTCTTAGTTGACATACTTTATCAGTGTTAAAAGTTAATCCGACAATTCACTTCCTACATAAATTCTACTTTTAAAACGAACTATATATTTCATTTCCAACATAAATTTCACAATAAAAAAACTTCTTTGTTTCACATTCTACGCACACCCAATGCTATATTTCACTCACAAGCAGTATAAACAATAATGATTGACGAAGACTATCTTTCACTAAAGATAGTGGAGATAATATAATAACTATCAAAGTAATGTCCATAATTGTATGTATGTTCTTGATTTTGTATATATAACTCAATTTTTTACACAATAGAAAGTTGTTGGTATATAATATCTTTGAATTTACATTATATTTCTTTAATCATATTTTTTGTCTGCAGGTCCTGATAATTTGGAGAACCTAAAAAGGCTCGCAGAGCAATTCCAAAAACAGGCTCCAACGGCTGTTGCCGATGGTGCGGCCGCCACCTCCGCCAACCAGGTAGAGGAAGACGACGACGACGACGACGACGTGCCGGATCTCGTTCCGGGCGAGACATTCGAGGCGACTTCAAATGAAACCCACGTAGCTGCATCTTAGATAACTTATCTACCAGCTAATATGACCATCCATCTCGGTTCTTCCCTCTCTTTTGGTGGTCTGTTAAGCAATCAGCAATTGTTCACTTTTTCATGGCTTTCTTTTCTTGTGGAATCCTGAAATGAAAACAGTTTTCATGGTGTTTTAATGGAAACAGCTGAATTTATTTCTTTTGGCCGGTGTTCCAACTCAGGTCAGATTTTCTCCTGCAACTTGAAAGTAGTGTTTCTGAATAATTGCATTTTATCTACGAGAAATTATTGCATTCGGATAATGCACCACATAAGTGGTTCGGATATAATTTTTGTTTTGTATGGATGTTTTTTTAATTTGTATCCATACAAAATTTTAAAAAAAAAATTATAGAAATTAAAAAAAATGCTCCTATAAAATATCATATAGGTTGGGCCATGTGAAGCATTCAATAGCATAATTTTTTTTCCGATTAGATTTTAATCTATTTGTTGGAATATAAAATTTAAGATAGTGAATGACATATTTAACCTTATTAAAATTAACAACAAACGCAACATACATATAAATTTTAATATTAAAATTTAATTATATTTCCTATTATTTATATTTAAAAATAAAAAGTTAATTTTAAAATATTTTTATTTAAATTTTAACTTTTAATTTATTAAAATTCACTTTTGCAAACAAATACATTCTAAAAATCATAAAATAGCATTTAATTTGCTTAAGTGCTCTTATCACAAGAAATACTCCAAATAGATTTGCTGAGTTTAAAGTGACGTTCATGTAGGTAGGTATAGGATAAAACTATTATTGCATATGTTAATATGTATCAAAAGAAATATTAATATATGTAAAATAATAATAATAATAATAAAATATACAAGTATAATAAAATATATATTTTAAATGCTGTAATTCACATTTCTCATTTGAAATAAATCTAACATATTATTAGATATTATTAACTTCTTATAAAAAATAATTATATTCTTAATCAACTTTAAAGGGCATGTTTTTTGACCAAGTAAATTTAGTTAAATTAAAATTAACATTATAAATTATTTTTTAAAATGAAAGCTAAATTTATTTAAATTTATCTTCACTATTAAAATGTATCATTAAGACATTAACGTGATAAAAATTAATCAGGTTAATCAAACCAACCTAAATCGGACAAGATATTTGAGAAGTAACCGAGAGCTCGGCCGATTCATCTAGACGGCCACATAAAGCGCCACAGGATTTTCTTTTTAAGAATTCAATTAAAAGTTGAATTAATTTTGAATTAAAATGAGAACAGCTCAACTAATATATGGCATAAGGTTTTTAGGAATCGAATTTAAATTAACATAAAATTAATTCGAGCCTCATCTGATATCAGATTGGTTAAAAAATAGAAAATATTATTCATTTATATTTATAGAATATACTAAATAATTATATTAAAATTTTTCTATGATTTTTTATTTAATTTCATAGATTTTTTTGTCCCTCACTCGAGATGGAGGTCCATGGATTCATCCCTTCCTGCCGATCCCTCAAACCACCCGCCGGCGGCCAACCCCTCAACAAAATCGCCCTTCCAACCGACACGTTCGCCTGGAACGCAGTCCTCCAATCCCACCTCACCGCCGGAGAGCCACACCTCGCCGTCGTCGCCTACCGCAAAATGCTCCTCAGTGGCGCCGTCCCCGACCGCCACTCCCTCCCTCGTGCCCTCGCCGCGGCCCGCCTCTCCTCGTCATTCTTTGCCGGCCGACAGGTCCACTGCCACGCCCTCAAGCTCCTCCTCGCCGGCGACTCCTTCGTTATCTCCGCTATAGTCGAGCTCTACTCCCGTTTCGCCGGGGTCGATGCCGCCGCTTCCGTCCTCTTTTTCTGCAATCCCAAATCCTGCATCCCCTGGTCCCTCCTCGCGAAGTTCTACCTCCTGGAGAAAAGACCAAGTTCGGCTCTCCAAGTCTTCCTTCAATCGGCAGATTCCGGCGTCTCTCTTGACGCCGTCTTGCTCGCCACCGCCGCTAGAGCCTGCGGGGAAATGAAGTCCGTTCCGGACGCCAAGAAGGTTCATGAGATTGCGAAGGGAAGGGGATTCGATCGCGATTTGCTGGTAGGCAATTCGCTTCTTAAAATGTACGTGGAGTGCGGAAAAATTGAAGAGAGCAGAGCTCTGTTCGACTTCATGATGTTCAAGGACGAAATCTCGTGGACCACGGTCATCGCTGGAATGGTCCGGCACGGAGAGTTCAACGAAGGGCTGAAGCTTCTCCGGGAAATGGCGACCGCCGGAGCGAACCCTGACGAGTTCGCCGTCTCCGCCGCGCTGCCGGCGTGTGCGAGGATGGCCGCCGGCAAGCAGGGGAAGGAGATTCATGGATACATCGTCCGGCATCGAATCGAGATGAATACCACCGTGCAGAATGCATTGATGGACATGTATGCAAAATCTGGAAGCATTGATATTGCAGCGAAGGTGTTCGACGAAATGGCCGAGAAAGATGAGATCTCGTGGACCGTGATGATAATGGCGTACAGTTTGCACGGGAAGGGGGAGATGGGAGTTTCGCTGTTCCGCGAAATGGAGAAGAGGAACAGGATCGGAACAGAACCTGATCGAAAGACTCTGTTAGCAGCTCTCCACGCCTGCAACACGGCTCGAATGGTGGAAGAAGGTCGAGATCTCTTCAATCGGATCAACGGCGAGGAGAAGCGCTCCGCTCTAACGGTAATGGTCTCCCTTCTGGCGCGCAGCGGGATGGTGGAGGAAGCCCGAGCTTTCGCGAAGGAGAATGGCATGGCGGATCTGGCCACATCGCAGACGGCGGTGATCGCTGGATGCAGGATCCATGGAGCGAGGAAGACGGGGTTGAGAATCGCGGAACGGATCTTGGAGCGCGATCCGATGAACGTCGAGATCTACGTCATTTTGTCGAACACCTACTGGGCGATGGGGAAACCGGGGAAGGCAAAGGTGATGAGGCAGATGATGATGGATATGGGACTGAAAGCGAAGAAGGCGTGCAGCTGGATCGAGATCGGGGGGAAGATTCACGCGTTTGGAACCGGAGACCTGTCGCATCCGAGATCGCAGCGGATCTACTGGGAGCTGGAGAGGTTGAGGAAGAGGATGGAGCAGGAAGAAGGTTATGAGGATGTGGAGGATTTCTGCTTCCATGAGGTGGAAGAGGAGAGGGAGTGCGTACCTATAGGACACAGCGAGATGCTAGCGATCGGACTAGGGCTGGTGAGCGGCGGCCATGGGAGGAGGACGGCGGTGAGAGTGACGAAGAACATGAGGGTCTGCCGGAACTGCCATGAATCGGGGAAGAAGATCTCGAACATTACGGGGCGGGAGATTCTGTTGAGGGATCCGGAGAGGTTCCATCGGTTTGTGGACGGTCTTTGCTCGTGTCAGGATTTTTGGTGATTATGGCCAGTAATCATCCGCACGTGTGTATTTCGAGTAGTCTCGTGCACACGTGGCGTTTTGTGATTGGGTGCAAAACCAGATTCGATTATGGTGCCGGCATGTATGTTCAAATTTAGGTCTTAATTTTATAAACATTGAATTTAGGTCTCTCGAATAAAAGTTTTGCTTTGTCTAAAGCCCCAACGACGACTAAACTGTAAAAATAAATATAAATGATAGTTATGCTAAATTATTTTTAGTTCTGAATCAATAATAATGAAGAATGGTTGGAGAGAAAAGTACGAAAAAAGAACATTTTTATTTAAAAATTTTAAAAAATAGTTTCATTAATATACAAAATTTTAGCTCGAAAGAATTTGCCAAAGACCTAGGCAGCAATCTCATGGACTTAGTATCATAGACGCTACCTATGGGACTTAAGTCGATGATTTTAAAGAATTTGGACTTATTTGTAATGCTCCTGCAATTTTAGGAGCTCAAATTCAATTTACTTAAAATTTTTTGCAATGCTAATAAAATTTATAGGATAAATTGCAAGTAGGCTCTTTTTATTTAGCCAATTTACTTAAAAGGGTGTATTTGGAACTTGCAAAAATATCATTTTACTGTTTTTTTAACAGATTTTGAGAGCTCCTAGATTCATTTGCACATTTCAGGCTTTCAGCACAATGATAGACAAATTTAAGTAATTTTTAAATAGTAAAAATTTACTTGTATATATAATCAAATAAGAAAGACTAATTTATAATTTACCCATAATTACATTTAATATATGTATGTATATAGCAATAATGCTAATAGTTTTATTTTTATTTTAATTTCTCATTTAACATAATTTTTTTTAAATTTTGATCCAACACAATTTTTTTAAGGGATAATTACACCAAGGTCTCTGAGTTTAAGGCGTATTATCATACAGGTTTATATTTTTAAAATTATAACATCGAGGTCCATTGTTCTTAAAAAATTATAATATGAATCTTTTTTTATTTTTTTATTATTAAAAAAATTTTAAAATTATCATTATACCCTTACCTCTCT
>JAEMOT010001404.1:35630-46793 GCA_019297695.1 Apostasia ramifera | reverse complement strand
TATATATATATATATATATATTAACACCCTTACTTACTATGAACGGTCTATCAATTGTGCTGAAACGGTCCCCATCTCCTAAAGCTTCGGAGTCCAAGTGACATCCCATAGTGGGCTTCTCCATTCAAGTGGATCCCAACTTGTCGCTTTCTGGGAAGTACAACACCTTGTCACTACTATCTCAGCTTTGACCACTCTGTAGCGTGCTCTGGCCCATCTCCATATTTGGACATCCCACAATACCACGTCACCCATGCCTACCTTACAAGTAAAGGCCATGTACGGTCAGTGTGGGTCAATGCCACCCTCTAGTCCACTGTACTAGCCATACTTGGCATCATCACAGGCGCATATAGATGTCCTGCCAGTCACCCCCTTGAAATCTATATTTATTAATACGTGGTTCCAGTGCTGCATCCCAGCCATACACGTGGCTCCCAAATGGCATTAATTTCTTATTTTGCTTTTATTTCTCGCAGGTCTCAAACTTCGGTCAATCTTCGACCACACAGGTTCGGTCAAACATCGTCCACGACGATCCAGGACCACCGCAAACATCGATGACGATATTCCTCAGCTGCATCTGTCGCAGTCGGCGTGGCCCGACCGCACCGTTTTCGGTACAAGACACTTTTTCCAGACACGCAAATCAAGGACTCGCGTGCTCCAATCCTCATAGATCCCTAGAAGCAGTACTAAAATCAAAAGGCCTAGCTCTCCTTTTGCTGCTACTGGTTCCGCCAAAAGCCGACAGCGGCATGGGCTCAGCGTTTGTTTATTCCTTTCCCTTCTGGAAAAACAGGATGAAGCTGTGCCACCTGTTACCTATAAAAACTCTTGAACAGGCTTCAAAGGAAGACAGACCTTTTTTCCGGAGAGCTGAATTCTTCTTCTATCATCTTTGTAAACGAGAGCTTGAGATAGGAGAAAGCTCTCCCTCTCTCTCTCTCTCTCTCTCTCTTTTCTCTTTCTTCTGTTAGCTCATTGTACTGGTCCTTTCGACCACCCTTTCCCTTTCTCTAGTGAAATCAATCACTCGGCCGCTCGGTGGACGTAGGGGATTTCTTCCCTAAACCACTTTAAACCTCTGTGTGTTGCTCTGGATGCATTTTATTCTCATCAGAGCCTCAGTCAATAGGCTTAACTCACTGCGTGCCGCCGTCTCTCGGGACTCTCTCTCTCTGTGTTTCAATAGGCTTAACATCTTCTGGTGCTTTCATTGAGACCTGAGAGGATGATGGCTAGAATGCGCAGAACCAACTCTGCAGCCCGCAGCACACACGCAGGAGAACCATCTGTCAGGGCGCAGGTGATGAGGCTTCCGCTTCAACGTCCCAGCATCGCGCCGAATCTACTTCTTCCTCCAGAGATACTCACATCACAGAGTTGCAGGGGATGTTGGCGAACCTCATCGATTTGGTTATTGGCCTTACAACACAACAGACCGTGATCCTTAGGCAAACTCAACCAGTTTGCGCCGCCGTCTTGCCCCCTGCACCTCTCCCGCCGGTCGAGGCGGAACCTCCACCTCTCCCGCCGGTTGCGGCGGACCGTGAGCCTCTTCCGCCGGCCGTGGCGGTGCCTCCGCCTCTCCCGCCGGTTGTGGTGACTCCAACCCCTTTCTTGCCTGTCGCAGTGCCTTCTGTTCAATCGTCTGGCTCTTCTTAGTCGCCCAGACGCCCTATTCCTGCTCAAGAGGCCCCCCAAAATCCTCTTCCATCGTGTCCACTACCGCAACCTACCTTTTTTCCTCCAGCTTTCCCTTCTTTCCTAGCTGGGCGCAATACCGGGATTCAGGCCCATCTATATGGACCTGACCCTTTCTTTGGCCCCCTGGATGGCAACGCTCCTTTCTCTGACGCCATCCGACAGGCGCCAATCCCGGAAGACTTTAGGCCACCCCGACTTGAGGCCTACAGGGGTGCCACCGATCCCCGTGAGAATATTCAGGGAATCAAGGCCGCTGTCCGCTATCGTCAGCCCAACGAAGCCACCAAGTGTCACCTCTTGGCCAACACTCTGAATGGAGCGGCTTTCAGTTGGTTCGTGAAGTTGCCCAAGGGTCACATCTGTTCCTACGAGCACCTGAAGTGGGAGCTGATCGCCCGCTTCATTGGCCGGACACGGATGATCGTTTCTGATATGGTGCTCGCAAATATCAAACAAGGCGAGAAGAAAAATCTGCGAGACTACACCAACCGCTTCTTCGCCGCGGCAGCAGAAGCAGAAGATGTTGATCATGTCGTAGCTATGCACAACTATCGGAGGGGCCTCAAGAGCGGCGATTTGTCCAAATCCCTCCAACTAGTTAAGCCTCGAAGCTATCCAGAGCTGGTTGCTAGGGCCAGCCAGTTCGTACTCCTAGAGGACGCTGAGGCTTCCCCTCCCGACTTCTCCGGAGTCAAGAAGGGGAGGAAGAGAAAACATCGGGGCAACGAGACACCGTCCACGATGATTCGCGGAGGAAGGAATCATGGTAGGGACCAAAGGAGGCCACAGCAGGCCCACGAGTAAAAACATCCCCTTTCCCGGCCGCTTACTGAAGTATATGCGGCAGCCGTGAAACAATGTTGGATTCGTCCTACAGGGCCCAAGCCAGCACCACCGACCGGAGTGGATCCGAAGAATTATTGTGAGTTCCATGGGAATTACGGGCACAAGCTTCACAAGTGCCGCGCATTAAGAGCCCTGCTAGACAAGCTAGCGGGCCACGACAAACTTGAAGAGTTAATGCTAATGGGTGGGTTCAATGCCGCGCAGAAGGGCAAGGCCCCAGCAGACACGGGGGCTTCGGCCCAGGATCTGCAATCGCCAGGTTCTGGTCAGCCGACGCCGTTCTACCCCCCAGCAGCAAGGACGATCAACACCATCTTCAGTGTTGACCCTGCCGCTGCGCATCGACAAGTGGTCGAAGTGGACGGCATCTCTCATCAGCCCTCTTCTTCCATCCCGCTCATTTTCTATCATGAAGATCTCCCCTCACAACGACCCGATAGTGGTCACTGCCCGTATCGCTGACTTCGATGTTCGGCGAGTGCTCCTCGACTCAGAAAGCGCAGCCGATATCTTGTTTGAATCCGCCTTCCTCCAGATGGGCCTCAAGGAAACGAACCTTCTCCGTGCAGGAACTAATCTGTTGGGCTTCTCCGGAGAAAGGGTTCAGCCGCTGGGATTCATCTCTCTGCCGGTTTCTTTCTGCGATGATAACGGTCACGCCATAAGTATGGTAAACTTCGCTGTCATCAGAGCTAAGTCAGGCTACAACGCTATCCTAAGGAGGACTACTCTCAACTCCTTCGGGATGGTGATCTCTACGCCCCACCTCTGCACAAAGTTCCCTACCTCTAGCGACGTTGTCACCATCAGAGGAGACCTCCGGCAGGCCACCCGATGTTTCCAAATCACAGCACAGCTCGTTGTCGACCATCTGGACCTAAGGGAGTCTCAACCTCTCATGCCACAGGAAGGGGTTATTAATGTATCAATGAGAGGAGAAGGATCTTCAAGAATTGTAAACATATCTTCCTCCATGAATGCAAACCAGCAAGCAGATGTTACTGTTTTGCTTTCTGAGTATGTAGATGTCTTTGCTTGATTCCCCGAAGATATCTCAGGGGTTGACAGGGCTATCTGTGAGCATCACTTGAGCATATCTACTGACGTCATTCCCGCAAAGCAGAAGAAACAGGTTATGGCAAGGGAAAGGCAGAATGCTGTCGAAGAAGAAGTAAACAAACTCCTGAAAGCAGGCTACATCAGGGAAGTCCAATACCCACAGTGGCTTACCAATGTCGTCTTGATAAAAAAAGCCAGCGGAAAGTGGAGGATGTGCATAGACTTCCGGGCGCTCAACTAGACCTGTCCCAAAGACACCTATCATCTTCCACGCATTGATACAATGGTGGATCGTACCTTCGAATACGAGGTCATGAGCTTTCTGGATGCTTTCTCTGGATACCATCAAATCCGAATGGCTAAAGAAGACAGAGAAAAATGCCTTTTATCACTGACTTCGGTACTTATTGCTACAATGTTATGCTCTTCGGTCTCAAAAATGCTGGTGCCACATACCAGCGCATGATTAACGCTGTGTTCAAAGGTCAGAGAGGCAAAAACCTCGAAGCATACGTTGACGACATTCTGGTCAAAAGTCGGAGCATGGAGGAGCATTTTGCAGACCTCAGAGAAACCTTCGACACTCTCCGAAAGTTCAATCACAAGCTGAACCCCACCAAATGTACCTTTGGCGCAGTATCAGGGAAGTTCTTGGGCTACCTAATATCGAGGAATAGAAGCTAACTCAGATAAAATCTCAGCAGTCCTCAGCATGCCTTCTCCCCGATCACTAAAGGAAATTCAGAAGCTCACCGGCCGTATCAATAGCCTGGGAAGATTCATTTCCAAGGCTGGTGATAGGTGTTTGTCATTCTTCTGGTGTCTTAGCACGGGCAAAAAAGGTCAATGGACCGATGAATGTGAAGCTGCTTTCACAGAGCTAACGAAATACCTTACAACAGCACCAATGCTTGTGGCACCGAAAGCAGGGGAAATTTTGTCTCTTTACTTAGAGGCATCAGATGCAGCGGTTTCGGCTGTCCTCGTGAACAACGATAAGGGGATCCACCGCCCTATCTTCTACATCAGCCATACACTTCTTGATACAGAAACCCGATACCCCACACTGGAGAAGCTCGCTCTTGCTCTCCTGATAGCCGCAAGAAAGTTGCGTCCATACTGCCAGTCGCATACTATCCAGGTGGTTACTGACCAGCCTCTCCTGAAGGTGTTACCCCCGAGGTTTCGAGAAGGCTCCTCAAATGGTCCATTGAACTTGGCGAATTCGACATCAAATACGTCCCACGTCTAGCAATCAAAGCCCAGGTGTTGGCCAACTTTGTTGCCGAATTTTCCACTCTGGAGCCACTGCCTGCTAAAAGCAAGGTCGTTCCATGGTCTATTCACGTTGATGGTGCTTCTGGACTTCAATCTCATGGAATTGAAATTCTTCTAACCAGCTCCATGGGGGTCGCCCTGCATCAGGTGATAACTCTTTAGTTCAAGGCTACTAACAATCAAGTAGAGTATAAGGCTCTTATTACGGGACTGAGTTTTGCACTCAGCATGTCAATAAAATACATACAAATATTCAGTGACTCCCAACTGGTCGTCAACCAGGTGAATCGAACATACGAGACAAAGGATGAGGTTTTGAAGAAGTATTTGCAGAAAACCCAGTCCTTAATCTCTCAATTCGAAGAATTCTCCCTGGCGCACATTCCCAGGGAGGAAAACTAAGTGGCAGATCAGCTCGCAAAGGTGGGGCTCCCCGACCTCAGCCGACATCAAATATTTGAAGAGCCCAGTTATGAATGTGCGGAAAGTTGCTTTGAGGAGCGCCCATCATGCTGGATGGACAAGATCAAGAAGCAAGAAAGCTGAAACTTGATTGTGCTAAGTACGTCCTTATCGGAGACGAACTGTACAGAAGATCCTATGCCAGGTCACTCACAAAATGCCTAGGCCTGAAGAAACTCAAAAAGTTATGGAAGTTGTTCACAAAAGGGAATGCGGAACTCACGCTCGCGGCCGAAGCCTGGTCCTGCGAGTCCTACGTCAGAGATTCTTCTGGCCCAATATCCACAAAGATGCCCAGACATTCGTAGAGAAGTGCTCTCAGTGCCAATACTACGTTGACATGCAAAGACAACCCGCTGGCTATCTCAAACTCATCAACTCGTCTTGGCCCTTCGCTGTTTGGGGGCTTGACTTTCTGGGCCCAATGCCTACTGCTATCAGAAGCTACAAGTGGATATTAGTCGCTGTCGACTACTTCACGAAGTGGATTGAAGTTAAACCACTTACTTAGCCTACTGCCCAGAACGTCGAGAACTTCCTATGGGCTAACATCGTCTGCAGGTATAGTGTACCCAATCATCACAGACAATACTACTCCATTCGCCAATCAGCAGATTCACAAATTTTGCGGCAAACATCAGATCAACCTTAAGTACGCATCTGTTTGGCATCCTCACACTAATGGACAGGCAGAAGGTGCTAATAAGAACATTCTGAACATTTTGAAAAAACGCTTGGATGGCGCCAAGGCTCGCTGGTTAGATGAACTACCGGGCGCTCTTTGGGCATACAATACAGCTCCCTCCGAGGTCACTCAAGAGTCGCCTTTCTCCCTGTCCTTCGGAATGGATGCGTCATACCTGTTGAATTGGAGCATTACTCCCCCAGAGTGGAAGCAGCAGCCAACTTTGATCCCGAAGACCCCAGAAGTTTCACTCAAGGCGATCTGGTCCTCAAACGATGACTTCTTGCTGGCGGCAACTTGAGAGTTCCCAAGCTTGAGCCCAACTAGGAGGGCCCATACATCGTCCACAAGGTCGCGGGGCCTAATGCTTACTATCTAATGACTTCTGAAGGCATTCAACTCCCCAGGACGTGGAGCGAGGATGATCTAAAGAAGTTTTATGCTTAAGTCCGGGCGTCCATTCATTCTCATTCTTTACACATGGGATTCATTTGTACAGACTCATCTGGATTCTTTCAATACACGTCTGGATTCTTTCATTATGATCTCCTGAAGGTTTTATTCTGAGCTCAGGGGTTCTTATGATGCTAATCCTAACATTGATATTCATACCGAGGTATTATCTAAAGCACAACTAGGGGTGACAATTTGTACCCCTACCCGATTAACCCGCCCCGACCCGCCCCTAATGGGACGGGTATGGGTACTCAAATTTTACCCGCAACACCCGCCCCGCCCCGCCCCGTTATGAAATGGGGCGGGTTCGGGTATGAATCATCTAGACCCGCCCCGCCCCGTATCCGATTTAATAAACTTAAATCTGAAAATAGTTTCACTCAATGTGGTTAGTAGAATGCATAAATTTCATGAGATGTGGTCTTGTAAAAGAAAGTGTCTTTTGCCTCCACATGTTCCACCATACCTCACCTTGCGCATCTATTGTGTCATTCTCACCTGTTGATATAAAAATTGCAGCATAATGATAACTATTAAACAGCAAGTTAACTTGATTACTAATAACCAGAAAAGTTTTCTTTTTGTAAATTTGTATTCAAAGTTTTTCCACGAACTGAATTTGAGAATACCCTAAATAAAAATTCAAGTTTATATTGAAAACCACTCACAAATTTTAAACAAAAAGTTAAGAAAAGTGAACGCATTTTTGTTAATAGTAACCAGGCGAATCTTGGTAATCGAGGAAACGGGGCGGGGCGGGGCGGGTACGAGTTTATGAAAACTAGAAGCGGGGCGGGGCGGGGCGGGGCGGGGCGAAAACGAGTATGGGGCGGATATGGGTAATGAATAATATATAGCGGGGCGGGTATGAGAATTTATAAATCCGACCCAAACCCGCCCCGTTGCCATTCCTAAGCACAACTAGCTCATCTTTTATTCAAGCATCACGCAACAGGTATGATTCTAGCCTCAAACTCTCAACTATCGTACCCGAGGTCTCCGCGCCTCGTACACGATGATTCATTATACTCACTCTTCATATACGGAGATCACCGAGCCTAGTTACGCCTAGCAGGCGGGGTCTCCTACCTACATTCGGAACCATTCCATAAGCCCATCTGACTAGCAGAAGGCCAGAAGGCCCGCTCGTAACTTTAGGGCAGTCCCTGCTATCTAATTATGATACAGGTCCCCCTTAAGCAGAGTGCCTTCGCTTCCCACTAGGATCTGCCCTGACGGAGGTCAGCCCATGCCTCAAGTACAAACATCATCCACGATGTTTCAGACGCTCTGTCCTTTTGGCATTGGATCAGATAACTCCTCCTAGGCAGGATCTCTACTATCATTACTTCTTTCCTGTATAGATGCGTAAAGGAGTATGATTTCACATCAAATTCGATATTATATTTCCAACTGCACCCTCCCCACTAGGATCTGCCCTAACGAAGGTCAGCCCATGCCTCAAGTACAAACGTCATCCATGATGTCTCAAATGCTCCATCCTTTTGGCATTGGGTCAGATAACTCCTCTTAGGCAGGATCTCCACTATTATCACTACTTCTTCCTTGTACAGGATCATAAAGAAACTGACCTAAATCCTTTGGGCAACAAATGTGCAAAGAAGTAGTTTTAAAGTTCAAAATAGAGATGCATTATGTGATTCAAAATTTTTTATTATGAGCTCATTATAAAGGATGCCTTCATAAAATTACAGTCAGAGCATTTCAAATTTCATACAAAGATACATGTTCATTTCATACACATCAGAGTAGGCAGGTATGCAAAAGAAAACAAGCTTTTGCATTCTTTCATTTTCAAAAAATACAAAGTTGAGATTACAATTCACTCGTCTTACAAGAAGATGAGTTAGTCTTCATTGTCCCCATCCAAAAGATCAAACATCTGTTGGATGAGATCGTCAGTTAAGTCCAACTCCTTTTCCTTGTAAGTAGGATCAGCAGCTAGGCAAGGAATGGGCTCCACTTCTCCAAGATCATTGGTAGTGATCTTGCCCTCTTGAATTAGAGTGGAAGTCAGTCCTTCCCACGCCCTCTTGATCCCATCTAACATCTCCTTTCTGCAAGGTAAGCTTGTTTTGTAGGCCTTTACAGCCGCTGCAGACCTTTCCGCAACGATGGCCTCCTGATCTTCAGTGATCTTATCCAGTTTCTCCCGCAGGACCTTGTTGTCAGCCTTCAACGCGCCCATTGCAGACTTATAAACTGCAAACTCCTCCTGCACTTTAGCCTTCTCTTCCTGTAAGGCATCGAGCTGAGAAGACTTTACTGCAAGCTGGACCTTCAAGGCTTCAATTTCTTCGTCCCGCTGATGAAGCTAGCCTCCTTGCTCGAGCACTTATTCCTCCATCCTTAAGGTCTTGTTCAGAAGTAGAGGCAAGCGAGCAAGCGCCTGAAAGATGAAGCGAAGTCAACACAATTTGAACAGAAAAATGGAGTTATGAGAGATTCTCACAGCAACTAGCCTATTGGCTACTTGGGCGTAGGCATCTGGCGTCGTGGTTTTCTCCATCCTCTCCTCCAGACCCTTGGTGACAAAGCCACCTCCTACTGCCAATCCCATGTCCCCTAGGGGTGCGCAGTTTCATTCCGACGGTTGCTGGGAGAGCAGGAGGACTTTTCTCATATCTCCTTTCGTTCCCACGGCGATCCTCGAAACATCATCTCTAAACCTCCCCGCGAAGTTGATGTGGTAAAGGGGGTCAATACTTTGCTGCCAATCATAAGCTTCCTTGGCAGTCGGCTGCTCCTCCTCCGCAGTCTTCCCCTTCTTCGAAGGGGGCTCTGGGCTTCTCTTTTTTTTGAGGTCCCTCTTCCGCTTAGGGACCTCCTTCAGCACCAAGTCCAAGCAGGGACTCACAGTTGCCCCCCTTCTCTTCTTTCTCTTCTTCTCCCTTTTGGCCCTTCTCTTCGGCCTTCTTTTCTCCTTTATTTTCCCCAAGAACGATCCCTTTATTACCTTTGGGGACCATCTTGGGCTTGGCCGATGTGGCAGTTTCTTTCCCTTTGCCTGCCTCTTCCATCACCTCGACCAAGGTCTTCCTGTCGTCCGCAATATCCTCTGAGGAGGATACCACGTCGACGACGGTTCAGCCACAAACTGGCTCCGAAACCTCTATCTCTCCCTGCTCCTCCACCACCTCAGTAACCTCCTTGCTGAGTTGCATGGCGGGGGGCTGACCCCTCCTGGCCCTCTTCATTAGGACCGTGCCAAGAGGTGGAATCATCTCCTTGAAGATGGCATATCCTAACAATTGCGCGTATAAGAATATGTCATTCTTCATGTGTCTGAGGAAGTCCTTCACGGGCCAGTTCTACCCCTTTAGCTTCTCTAGATTCTTCAGTGTTCTCTCTCCAGCCATCCACTTGGCATCCCCAATAAACTCAGGTGGGCAAACTCCGGGCTTCACGGGGATCCCCAAATCCCCGCCTATGAAGAAGTAGTAGTCTCTCCAATCCGAATGAGAGCGACTCGCCCCGGAGAACATCGCCTTCCTCGTCTTCGACCTCAGGGCCAGGCATCCTCCGTATCCAGGCACCGCCATCTAGCTAAACAGGCCCCTGAACAACGTCAAGCTCCATGGTATCTCCTGGGCCTGCAGTAGCTTCAAGAAGGAGTATATGTATGCGACGGCGTTGGGGGAAAGCTGCGCCGACACGATCTAATAGGAGTTCAGGATCTCTCTGAACTCCGGCTGTGGAGGGAGCATCATCCCGTACTCCACCAGAGCCCGGTAGACGCACACCGCTCTATCTGGGGGTCTGTTTCGACGGAACTCAGCAGCAGGCTGGATAACCATGAGGATGGGATTTTCCCTAAATCCCCTCGTCGTGTTGAACACTTCGTGCTCCATCAAGAGATTCTCCTTGTAGCTGGCGTCGTTCTTGAACTAAACGGCCAACTCTGCCCACTCAATCTCTCTTCCCCCCATGGCAAGGTTTTGTGACGAGCAAGGTTTGGGAAATTTCTTTCTTAAGGTTTGAAGACAAGGTTTCAACTTCCCCCCTTTTTGGAAAAAGCTTTATGGGGAACAGTTGTGACTTTCCGTCTTCTGGCCGTCTGATCTTATCGATCAGCGCGCGAGACCAAACCGGTCGTTCATTTTTCTGACAGGTTCGGGATTCGAAGCGGCGCATGAATATCGAAGCGTCTCTTCTCTGCATTCACACTGGTATCGTGCACGATGTTACAAAGCATCAGAATGCACTTTTCTTTTTACTCTTTCGACTATCGTTGTTCGATGCTTCATAACCTCGTGCACGACGATAGTTAGTTTCATCTTTTAACTTAGAAATTGTTATTAGCTTTTACACTTTCATATACTTATAGATTCTTGTTCTTTTCTTTTCTGATCTCGTGGTACCCTTCCTCAAACACGAAGGAAAAGATAAAAGAAAAAACAAGCAGAATTCATTCAGAACAAGTTTTCAAAAGAATACATTTTATTCATGACAAACTTGTTACAAGTTTCATTTCATTCTCTTACATGTTTCTTTCTAAGTATAGGGCATACAGTGGAATTGAAGAAAAACACAAAGCTTCAGAACTTAGACAACTGGAGTAATAGTATCAATCTCAAATATGAGGGAAACCCCCTTTGTAGACTGATCTATTACACTCCTTTCAAACAGCGGGGCGCTCTCAAGAG
>JAEMOT010001404.1:0-25215 GCA_019297695.1 Apostasia ramifera | reverse complement strand
CCGCGCCTCGCCCGGCCGCGCCTCGCCTCACCGCGCTCGACCGCGCGACTCTGCTACCTCCGCCCTATCGATCTGCCGCGCCACGCCTCGCATTCTCCGCTCGCCGCTCTGATCACCCGTAACCCTGCATCGCCTTCTGTTCGTCTACTTCGACACCATCAGTCGCTTTGATTCTTCCCGCTAGTAACGAAATCTCGACTTGAGGTAAATCTGAACATCAATTGAATATTCTAAATATCTGCGAGATCTTGTAGTGGTGTCTATTATGGGGACTGTTGATTTGCTCACCTGTGTGACCTGGACATTACTGTGCGAAGTAAATTGCTGCTGGGTAATATTTTATTGTAAGAATACCATTTACTGCGTACCCTGATCTGTTGAGATATAGTTGCCCAAAATTATTTGATAAATTTATTAGATATCATTTGAACTTGTTTCTAGGTATTTTAAATTGATCTGCTTCCCGTACTTGTAATTTCTTAGTTATCACATGGTTATCATTCGAGATATTCTTGAACTAGTTTATGACTAAATCGTTACAATTATTTACTGATCTCTAATTAGGATTGAAGAAACTCAAAAAGTTATGGAAGCTGTTCACAAAGGGGAATGCGGAACTCACGCTCGCGGCCGATGCCTGGTCATGCGAATCCTACGTCAGGGATTCTTCTGACTCAATATCCACAAAGATGCCCAGACATTCGTAGAGAAGTGCTCTCAGTGCCAATACTACGCTGACATGCAAAGACAACCCGCCGGCTATCTCAAATCCATCAACTCGTCTTGGCCCTTCGCTGTTTGGGGGCTTGACTTTCTGGGCCGAATGCCTACTGCTATCAGAAGCTATAAGTGGATATTAGTCGCTGTCGACTACTTCACGAAGTGGATTGAAGTTAAACCACTTACTCAGCCTACTGCCCAGAAAGTCAAGAACTTCCTATGGGCTAACATCGTCTGCAGGTATGGTGTACCCATGGCAATCATCACAGACAATAGTACTCCATTCGTCAATCAACGGATTCACAACTTTTGCGGCAAACATCAGATCAACCTCAAGTACGCATCTGTTTGGCATCCTCACACTAATGGATAGGCAGAAGCTGCTAATAAGAACATTCTGAACATTTTGAAAAACTGCTTGGATGGCGCCAAGGCTCGCTGGCTAGATGAACTACCGGGCGCTCTTTGGGCTTACAATACAGCTCCCTCCGAGGTCACTCAAGAGTCGCCTTTCTCCGTGTCCTTCGGAATGGATGCCATCATACCTGTTGAATTAGAGCATTACTCCCCCAGAGTGGAAGCAGCAGCCAACTTTGATCCCGAAGATTTGCAAATCTGGGTGAATGAAAATGATGATTCACGACGGGTTGAGCTAGATCTCTTGGAATAGAAAAGGCAGTTGGCCGCCCTCAAGCATCTGGAGCACAAACGCCGAGTTGAACGATACTTCAACCGCAGGGTCAACCCCAAAAGTTTCACTCAAGGCGATCTGGTCCTCAAACGACGACTTCTTGCTGGCGGCAACTTGAGAGTTCCCAAGATTGAGCCCAACTGGGGGGCCCATACATCGTCCACGAGGTCGCGGGGCCTAATGCTTACTATCTAATGACTTCTGAAGGCATTCAACTCCCCAGGACGTGAAGCGGGGATGATTTAAAGAAGTTTTATGCTTAAGTCCGGGCGTCCATTCATTCTCATTCTTTACACATGGGATTCATTTGTACAGACTCATCTGGATTCTTTCAATACACGTCTGGATTCTTTCATTATGCTCTCCTGAAGGTTTTATTTTGAGCTCAGGGGTTCTTATGATGCTAATCCTAACATTGATATTCATACTGAGGTATTATCTAAAGCATAACTAGCTCATCTTTTATTCAAGCATCATGCAACAGGTATGATTCTAACATCAAACTCTCAACTATCGTACCCGAGGTCTCCGCGCCTCGTACACGATGGTTCATTATACTCACTCTTCATATACGGAGGTCACCGAGCCTAGTTACGCCTGGTAGGCGAGGTCTACTACCTACATTCGGAACCCTTCCATAAGCCCATCTGGCTAGCGGAAGGCCAAAAGGTCCGCTCGTAACTTTAGGGCAGTCACTACTATCTACTTATGATACAGGTCCCCCTTAAGCAGAGTGCCTTCGCTTTCCACTAGAATCTGCCCTAATGGAGGTCAGCCCATGCCTCAAGTACAAACATCATCCACGATGTTTCAGACGTTCCGTTCTTTTGGCATTGGGTCAGATAACTCCTCCTAGGCAGGATCTCCACTACTATCATTATTTCTTTCCTGTGCAGATGCGTAAAGGAGTATGATTTCACGTCAAATTCGATATTATATTTCCAACTGCACCCTCCCCACTAGGATCTGCCTCAACGGAGGTCAGCTCATGCCTCAAGTACAAACATCATCCACGATGTTTCAAACGCTCCATCCTTTTGGCATTGGGTCAGATAACTCCTCTTAGGCAGGATCTCCACTATTATCACTATTTCTTCCTTGTACAGGATCATAAAGAAACTGACCTAAGTCCTTTGGGCAACAAATGTGCAAAGAAGTAGTTTCAAAGTTCAAAATAGAGATGCTTTATGTCATTCAAAATTCTTTATTATGAGCTCATTATAAAGGAGATCTTCATAAAATTACAGTCAGAGCATTTCAAATTTCATACAAAAGTACCTGTTCATTTCATACACATTAGAGTAGGCAGGTATGCAAAAGAAAACAAGCTTTTTCATTCTTTCATTTTCAAAAAATACAAAATTGAGGTTACAATTCACTCGTCTTACAAGAAGATGAGTTAGTCTTCATTGTCCCCATCCAAAAGATCAAACATCTGTTGGATGAGAACGTCAGTTAAGTCCAACTCCTTTTCCTTGTAAGTAGGATCAGCAGCTAGGCAAGGAATGGGCTCCACTTCTCCAAGATCATTGGTAGTGATCTTGCCCTCTTGAATCAGAGTGGAAGCCAGTCCTTCCCACGCCCTCTTGATCCCATCTAACATCTCCTTTCTGCAAGGTAAGCTTGTTTTGTAGGCCTTTACAGCCGCTGCAGACCTCTCCGCAACGATGGCCTCCTGGTCTTCAGTGACCTTATCCAGTTTCTCCCGCAGCACCTTGTTGTCAGCCTTCAACGCGCCCATTGCAGACTTATAAACTGCAAACTCCTCCTGCACTTTAGCCTTCTCTTCCTGTAAGGCATCGAGCTGAGAAGACTTTACTGCAAGCTGGACCTTCAAGGCTTCAATTTCTTCGTCCCGCTGATGAAGCTGGCCTCCTTGCTCGAGCACTTGTTCCTCCATCCTTAAGGCCTTGTTCAGAAGCAGAGGCAAGCGAGCAAGCGCCTGAAGGATGAAGCGAAGTCAACATAATTTGAACAGAAAGTAACAGAAAGATGGAGTTATGAGAGATTCTCACAGCAACCAGCCTGTTGGTTACTTGGGCATAGGCATCTGGTGTCAAGGTTTTCTCCATCCTCTCCTCCAGATCCTTGGTGACAAAGCCACCTCCTACTGCCAATCCCATGTCCCCCGGGGGTGCGCAGTTTCGTTCCGACGATTGCTGGGAGAGCAGGAGGAGTTTTCTCATATCTCCTTTCGTTCCCACGACGATCCTCGAAACGTCGTCTCCAAACCTCCCCGCTAAGTTGATGTGGTAAGGGGGGTCAATACTTAGCTGCCAATCATAAGCTTCCTTGGCAGTCGGCTGCTCCTCCTCCGCAGTCTTCCCCTTCTTCGAAGGGGGCTCTGGACTTCTCTTTTCTTTGAGGTCTCTCTTCCGCTTAGGGACCTCCTTCAGCACCAAGTCCAAGCAGGGACTCACAGTTTCCCCCCTTCTCTTCTTTCTCTTCTTCTCCCTTTTGGCCCTTCTCTTCGGCCTTCTTTTCTCCTTTATTTTCCCCAAGAACGATCCCTTTATTACCTTTGGGGACCGTCTTGGGCTTGGCCAATGTGGCAGGTTCTTTCCCTTTGCCTGCCTCTTCCATCACCTCGGCCAAGGTCTTCCTCTCGTCCGCGGTATCCTCTGAGAAGGATACCACGTCGACGACGGTTCCGCCACAAACTGGCTCCGGAACCTATATCTCTCCCTGCTCCTCCACCACCTCAGCAACCTCCTTGCTGAGTTGCATGGCGGGGGGCCGACCCCTCCTGGCCCTCTTCATTAGGACCATGCCAGGAGGTGGAATCGTCTCCTTGAAGACGGCATATCCTAAAGATTACGCGTACAAGAATATGTCATTCTTCACGTGTCTGAGGAAGTCCTTCAGGGGCCAGTTCTGCCCCTTCAACTTCTCCAGATTCTTCAGTGTTCCCTCTCCAGCCATCCACCTGGCATTCCCAATAGACTCAGGTGGGCAGACTCTGGGCTTCACGGGGATCCCCAAATCCCCGCCTATGAAGAAGTAGTAGTCTCTCCAATCCGAATGAGAGCAACTCGCCCCGGAGAACATCGTCTTCCTCGTCTTCGACCTCAGGGCTAAGCATCATCCGTATCCAGGCACCGCCATCTAGCTAAACAGGCCCCTGAACAACGTCAAGCTCCATGGTATCTCCTGGGCCTGCAGTAGCTTCAAGAAGGAGTATATGTATGCGACGGCGTTGGGGGAAAGTTGCGCTGGCACGATCTGATAGGAGTTCAGGATCTCTCTAAACTCCGGCTGTGGAGAGAGCATCATCCCATACTCCACCAGAGCCCGGTAGACGCACACCGCTCCATCTGGGGGTCTGTTTGGATGGAACTCGGCAGCAGGCTGGATGACCATGAGGTTGGGATTTCCCCTTTCAAAGGAAGATGGACCTTTTTTCCAGAGAGCTGAATTCTTCTTCTATCACCTTTGTAAATGAGAGCTTGAGATAGGAGAAAGCTCTCTCTTTCTTTCTTTTTTCTCTCTTTTTTCTGTTGGTCCTTTCTACCACCCTTTCCCTTTCTCTAGTGAAATCAATCACTCGGCCACTCGGTGGACGTAGGGAATTTCTTCCCTGAACCACCTTAAACCTCTGTGTGTTGCTCTGGATGCATGTTATTCTCATCTGAACCTTAGTCAACAGGCTTAACTCACTGCGTGCCGCCGTCTCTCGGGACTCTGTCTCTCTGTTTCTTGGAATCCCCTACATCTCACGTCAACAATATCTAAGCCCCATGTGGCATGATTCTAGCCATCCCTGCTAATAGTTCACATCCTGCAGCCAATGTTAAGTATAGGACTCCTCCATCGGTGGCCCTATTACAGCTATAAATATCAGGATTTAAGCTATGCAAAGGGCCTCTTCAGACCTTCTTCCCCACGCTTATCTACTCTTTGCCCGTTCTGTACTTGGCTTTTTTATAGTTTTGTAACCACCTCAAGTGGACCTTACTCCAGCGACAGTGGATTTTAAATTGGCTCAACTAGTGGATGTAAGAAAATCTCTTCAAATCACCTAAATTTTTTAAGTGTCTTACTTACAGCTCTCTTTTTCACTCTTACTCTCCTTGGGCTTCTCTTCTTTCGTTCTTGAATTCATACAGGAGACTCTCCTTTCTCTGTTAATAGCTTCTTTACATACAGAATTACGCCACATTGCCGTCCTCCTACAATTCAATGCCCACTTCCGTCTATATAATTTTCTCCATCAAGACAAATTAAGTTAGACTAACTTGAACTTGACTGCATATCAGTCCTATTTGAGAGTTTTGTGCTGAGTAGAAGCAATTCTAAGCAGGAGAAATTAGAGCTCAACCTATCGTTTAGTTAACCAAAATAGCTAATAGATGACCTTTCAAAAAAAAAAAAAGCTAATAGATGAAGGCAGAAGCAGGCGGAAAAATAAATCAATGACAATATTAACGACTTTAATCTATCCCTAAAGAGCCTACAGATGACGCACCTTATTTTAAAAAAGAAAGGGCTTACATTTGCAATACAGATAAAAGAACTGGTTACATACTGAAAACCAAAATTTTGATAATAAACAAAAAAAAAACATATAACACAGGGAAAAAATCAAACGAAAATAAATAAATTTGCAAATATTTGCAATTCGTAGAAATCAGATGAATCAAGAAAGACCCTAAGATACAGCTCCCCTATGAAGCAATGCAATGGATGAGAGGAAAATATGCAGATTGCATCTTAAATGAAAGAAGGATCCTAAGAAACAGCTCTCTCTCTCACGCACACAAACCTCCTAATTCTCTCTTCCGCACTAACTCTCTTCATCCCTCCCTTCAGACTTACCTCACTTCAATCAAAATGGGCAATATCTCCATTCTCCCCTCTTTGGCTATTAAGTCTCTGTTACTCTTTTATTAAAAAGAAAGTCTCTGTACCTCGAGAGAGGTAGGAAGGAACAGATAGAGACAGAACTGGATATAGGGGGGTTATAGATGAGCTTGGTGATGGCAGCAATTAGATGATAAAGGTATAAATGTAATGAAATATCTCCCCAACATGCTAACAGAAATTATTTTGCAAGTAAAAATGAAAATTTAAATGTTTACCTGTGGTGCGTACTTAATGTAAAAAAAGAAAAATACCTACATATAACTTTCTGTTTTGCAACTAAACATCCCAAGATCACAGTGAAAACCACTTGATTACCTGAAATGCATGCTTTTCACCACTATCTATGATGACAGCCCTGCTTCAACAGAAACCATCCAACAGATCGACAAGAATGCACAGCTGAGAGTAAAGATTGAGCCTTTGTGCTCTAGATGTAAAGTGAGAAATTTTCATAAGCTCAGGCGGGCAGCTAACTAAGCTGTTCTTCCTTCTGGAGGGTCTGGAGAGTTCTTTTAGCATAAATAGTGATAGCAATGGTGGCAGCTAGAGCGAAGAAGAAACCTACTACATCATAAATGATCTGCTGCAAGGATAAGAAACTGCCATCGTATGTAGCATCAGCTAGGGTACGGAGCAATCTGCCACTGACATGACCAGGAATTTGCAGTAGTAGCATTGAAAAAATTAGTTCCTCTAAAGCTCAATGCTTCTTTTACCAGACACATGAGCATAATAATACAGGAAAGTAATTATTCAAAGGGGCATTAGATATGTAAAATCAAATATACACATATCCATAAATATATATATAATAAATAAAACCCTCAGTTCTAATTTACATCTATAATACAAACTTTAATACAACATAAACAGCGCCTTACTGTCCAATAAAGATGTTTGCAGCATTCATTTGGGGTTCGACTCAGCTATTCTATTATGGTTGTCATTGACCTTTTCATTGTTCTCATGCAATATGAACCGTTCATATGCAAATGATTTTCTGGTCACCATGCATACACTTACACTTTCTAGAAAATATAAAAATCATTTGATAAATTAAACCTTGAACAAAATATAGCAAGCAACTTTAACAATGTTAACTAACGTTGTTTTTGATACATTTGAAATTTACTGCCATTTATATACAAACAGTAAGATAACGGTATTTAATATGTAATATTGTTCCTCTTCATGTTATGTACTCATTGGCAAAAAAGAACATTGCTTAGGTTTTGTCCTTCAATATCTTCATGGTCAGTAAGGCAACTGACATAACCACTCTGAACTTATAATAAACCACCAAAAAATTATGAAGCATAGGTATAAAATAATGATGTGAATACGATACGATACAGATATGGTAATACAACAAATCTAAAAAGAGTAAAACACAGATACATCATAATACAATAAATATATATTTATACATAAATATAACATATTATCCTATTTGGGGCATATTTGGCAATAAGTTTTTTTGGTTTTCGAGAATGATTTTCTTTAGTTTTCTTGAAAAATATATACGATGAGAAATAAAGTTGATTGATGTATTAAGAATTGTGTAAAATGTGATATAAAATGAATATATTAATATTGGAGTTTGTATAATATAGGATATAAATTTTTTTAAATTTCTTAGTTAAAAATACATTTCGGCCAAGGCTTTAGCTTTATTCACTTTTGATCAACATGCCCTTAAGGTATAGCTCATATGGCAATATGGAAGCCTTCAAAAGCTACTAAGTCGAATAAAATTTTAAATTTTAAAAATATCATAAAGTTTGTTTCGTCTCTTAACTAGTCACAAAATATATAAAAGTATAGGGACTCGATACATAATGGTATGTTTCAGTTTTAACCTAAATCTGACATAAAAAAATTAGCTCAATATAAACAAGATATAATTAATAAATAATATAGTTATTATGTCTTCAATCATGATATGCTGATCGAATCAAAATAGATACAAGCATACCTCTCTCTGAATCTCTGATTGACTTAAGGGTGGCTACTAAAACTGGTCTAGAAAATCTAGCTAGGATTCGGAACCAGGTGAACCGGTTCCAATTATACTGGGAACCGAACTGAAACTGGTTCTTGAGCTGGCCCATTTTAATTGTTGTTACTTTTTTTAGAATAGAGACAACAGGTCGTCGGCACAGCTAGCAGGTCATTGTTGATTGTTGGCTACCACAATAGCTACAAAGCCACAGAGAGGGCTAGCCAGTGCCTAGCAACCAGCTCCCTGTGATTTTTTTTTAATTTTAATTTTTAAATTAAATTACTAAAACCTAATTTTTCCCTCTATAAATACAGTAAATACCCCATTTTCACTCAACACATTTGATTCTAATTTCTCTCAAACTCTTTAATTTTTCTGTCTCTCATTTCTATAAGCGCAACCTTTTATGGCTCCTAAACGTGCTGCATGCAGTGTTCGTATTGATCGTGAATTCAATAACGAATAGATCCACGATTCAAAACCTGAGGATGAGGGTGGCGGCAACGCAAGGTGCACCATCTTCCATTCCTTTTGCCTCTTCGACTGTTGCCACCACCTTCGCAGCATTTCGAGGATCTCGTACCAAAAGAAGGTATGAGAACTTTTTGATATTGTCGGCATTAATCTAAATAAATCGAATTCGATAAATATTGTATGCAAGCTTTATAAGAAGAATCTAATGAAGTTCCACAAATTTGACCCAGATACTTTGCATCCAACCTAAATGGAGGGAACTAAAACTCAAATAAATCCACTTTGTGGACATAAAACCATTTAACTTTCCAAATGAAAAGGGCTAGATGGAGTTTGGTTAGATATGTAGTTTCAACCAAGTTATCATTCGCACATTGCGAAAAACAAAAATATTTAGATTTTGTATGCAATTATTTATAGCATGTTTATTAAAAAAATTTATGATAGACAATAAAAAGAGAGTATAAAATTGTATAAGAAATACTAGAGTGCTTTGCTTGAACATTTAACAAATTAAACTGTCATGTTAATTTAACTTCTGATATTTTGACTAACATGAAAGGTAATAGTTATTTAGTTATAGCTTATCATTAGATAGATGAAAGTTGGGAGTTACAAAAAAGACTTTCATCATTCAATGCACTAGAAGAATCACACACAAGTCACATTATTGCTCGTTCTATATTGACTATACTTAGATTATTTGGAATTAAAGATAAACTACCATCTATTACTTTTGATAATGCATCAAATAATACGTCTACAATTACTATTTAAAAATTTCTGTCTTTGATTTTGAATGGTGCTATTTCTTCACGTTAGATATGCATGTAACATTATCAACATTTGCGTTTCAACTGCATTTTCAGTGCACCACAAATTTATTAAAAAAATAAAAAAAATTGTAAATTAATAAGATTCAAATTACAGATGGGATGAAAACAAATTTATTTTGTTAATGACATGAACTTTGTTGCCTCCCCGTTACTAGTTGAGACACAATGGAATTCTCTCCATTGTCTTCTAAGATCATCATTTGCTTTATAGAAATTTAATTACAAATTATTCTAATACTTATGCTACAAATAACTTTTTGAAAAAGATTGAAAATTTCTTTTAGCTACTAAAGCTTATTAGATATTCTTCTCAGAAAAAAAAGTTAGATATATTTAAAAATGCAACAGAGGCATTTTCTTCATGTTATTCTCTTGCTTCTTCATTTTTACCATATGCATATCAAATATTTGAAAAAGTTATGAAAATTTAAAGGTTATCTTGATTTGCATCTTTTTTTACTTAAAATAAAAGCTAAACTTTAAAAAGGGCAATTATATATATGCCACTAAAATTTACTTATTTTACATATTTGATACCCGAATAATAGCCACAAACTGTTGAATCTAAGGCTCTGTTTGGTTGGAGGAAAAAAAAATGATTTGGAAAATATTTGTGAAAATTTTTAAAAAAATGTATATGATGTGAAATAAAGTGAGTCAGTTATATTAAAGATTGTGTTGGATGTGAAATAAAGTAATTGTTTAATATTGAAATTTGTGTACGATGAGATATAAATAAATTTTAAAGGTTTTTTTGAAATAAATTTAAGATTTTGGCTATGGCTAAAATAAGTCATATTTTTTAGCCAATTGCCAAACAGAGCCAAGTATGAGTTGTTTTTACACATAAGATATTTTTATTTTTTGATTGTGGGCAAGGACAATTGGTCCAACATATTTTCTTTAATTAATCAAAAAAATAATTATCAAATTTTAAAAAAATAATACACCACGTGGCATATCAAATACGTATCAGTGGAGTATCGTATATTATCAATATCTAATACAAATATGACATAAATATATTAGGTTTCATAAAATAACGATGCTACATAACCCTAAAATCTACACATGAGAATGTGATACTACTTGCACAAACTGATTCAAGAGACTAAGTTAACAAGTAGAGCAACTCTGTTAAGCGGCAGTAGACAGAACAAAGTAACAAAGTAGGTTAAAAATGGATCATAAAGAGAAGAGTATTAGCTCTGATAAAGTATTAACAACTATCAGCAAAATGTATGGAACGAAATTAATGAGACATAAACAAAAGAAAGTAATGAAAACGAGTGAGCAGTGATATGGCGATGACTTTGTGAGTTAACAACATCCAGCTAAGGTGAATTGCATATGGGCCCTTAGAACAAAATCTTATTCCACATAGATCCCAACTCCATAAATCAATTCACTAGTTGCGAGATAATCCTTTCTTTAAACATGAATAGATTTTAACATTTTATCTCCTCATTCTTTCTTCATCTTATGTTTCTCATCCTCTTCTGTTTCATCTTTGGTCATGATAATCTTAAGGATTTGACATGAGAACCTTCCCTTTCTTCTTCTTCCTCTACATCCTCTCTCTTCCTATAATGGTCATAATTTAGGAGTATTGTGATGTGCTTCATAAATGTGATGGTCAATCAGAATGTTGCAAAAATATGGTGATTTACAAACAAATTGCAATAGCTTAAGCCTGCTAATGAAGTGGTCAATGTCTTGAAAAATCGCCTCTTCTACAAACCTCTGGACTCGATCAACACCAAGGTTTCATAGTTTCTCTCGCAACCCATCTTCATCCTCATGAAAGCTACACAGAAATTCGTCTCCTTAAGGTTGACGTTATGTTCAAGTTATTGTGTTGATTATCCATGGCTCTTACAACCCCTTTTCTTTTCAGCAAAATCTTGATTTCCTTTTACAAGTCCTTTTTTTGGTGATACGTAATTTTGGGAATTATGTTTTTCATTTTAGTTATGCTTGGGTTCCTCAATTTCTCCAAAAGGACAATGGATATTACACATTTCATGCCCATTACAAGGATTTGTCAAACGTATTGACTATTGGTTTCAACAAGTAAGTTGCGATTGCAAATATATGTATCATTGTAATTTTGTTTTGTATTTTTATCTGATCTTATCTGTTATTATTGCAACTTCAAGTATAAACTCTGCTTGCATCAAGCAAGAATAGCTAACATTAACGTAAAGACAAACTATAGGTCCTTCGTTGGAGGCTGGGTTAAAAGGGTGGAGGGACATTTTCGGTAGATCAATGCATCTTTTTGTTTTCCCAATAAACTTAGTGATAAAATAATTACCAAAAACATTATTGAGAACCTTTTATGGAGTAAATGAAAACTATAGAGACTTTATTGTTATCATCACTAAACTATAGGAGCCTAGATCAAAATGTTTAGAAAAAGCAGGGCAAATTTGTTCCTAGGCTTAAACTATAGGTACTTGTCAATTATTTACCATAATAATATTGACATTATTGACCACAAGCATGTTACATGCACAAAGTTGAAAGTACATACAACCTTCGATCCCAGCTTTTACTCCAAAATACGAAGATAAAGCAGCTTTAACAGCTATAAAATCGTCTCATTGCAGATTTAATGCAATGAAAAGATAAATAAGCACCATAGGACCAACAAATTACAATTGAAAAACACATATCAGAAAAGGATTAGAATCCAGAGAGCTCTAACCTGTAAATTGTTATAAATACCTCTGGAACTGTTCCCACAAAAGATCCGCATATATAGGGGAAATATTTCACATTGGTAGCAACAGATGCATAATTGAAGACAATGTACGGAAAAGGAGAGATCCTTATCAATGTAACAGCACGGAATTGGTGAAACCAATCTCCTTCACCAGCTAATCTAATAATTGCTGATTTTTTTGGCCATCTCTCCAACCATCTCTGCATGTTATTGGAGGAAAAGTGATAATCGTTCCTTTAAATGTAAAAGAAAAGTGCCATAAAAGAAACAATTTCACATGAAAGAACTTACATGCATTTTGCAACGAAATGAGGAACCTATGAAATAGGGCAATGACATGCCAATACTCGCTCCTGCCATTATAAGGAGAAATCCATAACCATATCCAAATGTCATCCCGGCAATCCACATAGAAGGAGAAGAAGGGAGGAAAATAGCTGGGAAAAGCACAATTGACGTAAAAAGTAACAGCCCAAGAACTGGTATGCTAAATGTTGTTGTCTCCCAGTCTAGAATGGGCACAACCACCTGCCGAGATCAACATGAAAGCATGAAGGAAACTTTAAAAAAGTTAGATTTAAGTTCCCAGTCAAGGTCAACAAAATGTCAAAGCCGAAAGACTTGTAATAATGTATTTCACCCTACATGAAAAAAAAAAGAAAAACCCTTCAGGAAACGAAAGAATTGTAATAATGTCATCCACCCTTCATGAAAAAAAAACTAATTCTGTGGCCTGTTTATATTAAAGTTCAGCTCAAGGTATTGCAGCCTTACGCCAATTGATTTTTGACTTCCATTTATTCTACTAGAAAATGAACACCAGTAGTATTAGACAGTATCATGCAGTATTTCTAACATTTGTAAGGTACTTGAATGTTGTTGTCTGGGATGCTTCAGACCTAATAAGATTATTCACTTGTTTTTGAACTAAATCAGATTAAGAACAATTTGTCTCGAAATTTGTGGATCTCAATCCAAGGGAGTGGTATCATTCAGATGCCACTTTAATTGGTAAGTTTTGTGTGAATCGGCTTAAGCTCAAAATTTAGAATGAGTGAAGGTGGTTATTGAACAATCCTGACAAACTGGTTTAATTGCTAGCATTTTCCATAAAACTAGGTTTTCAATCAGGTTAAATTAAATTTTAAAAAAATGTGTAACGATAAAGGTAACGGACCTTCCTTATGAGCACAGGGCCAGCAAAGACGACAGTAGCTGCGGCAGTAGCGGCCAAGACAATGCACAGCAAACCCATCTTCGTCCACCATATCAAGGAATCCCACTTTCTAGCAGCTAATGGCGACCGAAAGTCCGATTCATCATCATCTCCCCGAAGCAACCTCAAGTAATCCCCATTGTGATCTCCCATCCCCCCGTTCGATCGCAACATCAAGATATCATCAACAGATGCCGTCGGATAGGTCATCCGCCGAACGAAGTCCTCAAGAACAGGGAGAACCAATGCGATCGGAAAACTCAAAACAATCGATCAGAAGGTAGTCCCCGACAAGCGTAAAGGTAAAGAGAAGTTCCGCGGACGTCTCTTTCTCCTACCTGCTGCTTCCTGATCGAGGTGGAAAAAACCCTAGATCTTCGATGGAGAACAGGAGAAACGAGGAAGAGGAGGCCGTCTTCTGACGAGCGCCACCATTGCTCTTAAATTTTGCACCAAGTAGAACGGAAAGGGGAAAGGGGAAAGGGGAAAGGGGAGAGAGTGCAAGGTAAGAGAGAGAGACGGCGGTTAAAGAGCGAAAGAAGAGGCAGAACCCAAACCAAGAAACGTGCCCGCGACCGGTTACTCGTTAGGGGTGGCTTTTTTATTCTAAATTTAAAATAATGCTTCAATTCATAATTAAATTGATATAAATATATAGTTAAAAATTTTTAATCTTTTATTTATATAATATCATGACAATTGATATTTAAAATAGTTATAAATCAATATATAATATTATATCTTAGTAAAATACATAATAATTTAATTGAAAATATGACACATAATTGGTTAAAATAGATATATACCTAAAAATAAAATAATTCCTAACAAAATTTAATTCTATCCTCAATGTGATGTATACTTTTTAAAGTCTAATCATTCTAACATTATTTTTTTTTTCTATTTTCTTTTTCTCAAACTAGTACCACAATTTGTCACAACCTATCTTAGAATTATAATAACGTGAATTCGAGCACTGACCTCATGGTTTATGGGTGAGCTCCCTTTCTATTAAGTTAGAAAGCTTCACTCATCTAAACACTATCATGAATCTATCGTCTCAATAGATAGTTAAGCCATTGACATTAATAATTTGGCAAATCATTAGCAAATATCTTGCATGTCATCATTTAGTTGAACATTCTTAATGAATAGTCCTAGATTGGACAGCATTATACGGAAAACATTAATTGGATGACTTGGATGTAACGTTGGTGGGCCTTAGTTTACTAAAGTTGGATAACCCTAGGTCTTCTCATGTATTGGGCCATGGGCCTTACATTTTATCATGTATTGGCATTAGCAAAATCTGTTTGCCTTTTGGCGGATTGGAGGCCCGATGAATAATATCTCCCATTATTATTATTATTATAAAAAAAAAACTAAATCCTACACCCTAAATTAAATATTAGTATAATTACCAGTATTCAGTTAAAATAACTTATTATGCAATGAATTATTTTTTAAATATTTGTATTCAGTTTGAATTCAATATTATGCAATAAATAGTTGTAAAAAGCATTACTATTTAATTCAAATATATTGGTATGTAATAAATGAGTTTCTAAAAGTGCCTAATAGGTCAAAAGGATGTGTAATTACTGGTATTAAAATAAAATTTAATCACATGTCCTAAAAAATCGCCAAATATCTACTTTCGGCTAAAATACATTGATATAACAAATATTAACTGTTTAATCAGAGTATTATGTTAAAAGGCCTTGAAATAAATAAGATCAAAGTCAAATTACTTATATTCTCTTTAAATTTAATCAAAAATTATAAATTACTTGTATAATTATTAGTATTTAGCTAAAACAATTTATTCTATAATGAATCACCCTCTAAATACTTGTGTTCTGCTTGAATTCAACGTTAATATAATTAAAATTTAAAAAAACTGACCTTTTTCATTCAAATACATTGATATATGATAAATGTGTCTTTAAAATTGCCTAATAAATTATAATAGATCGATATATCATCAAAAAGATGTGTAATATCTAGTATTATGTAAAAACTCAATCATATGTCCCACACAGCTGCCAAATATTTATTTTCGGCTAAAATATATCGATATAGCAAATATTAATTTTTTTAATCAGAGTATTATGTAACATTGGTTTGACGTAGATAAGATCAAAGTCAAATTTTTTATATTCTCCTCAAATTCAATAAAAAATAATTAAATACATGTATAATTGTTAGTATTTAAAAAAAATGACTTATAGTGCAATGAATCACTGTCTAAATGCTTGTATCTGCTTGAATTCATCGTTATTGCAATAAATAATTGTAAAAATATTACTGTTCAATTAAAATACACTGATATATCATAAATCAGTATCTAAAAGTGCCTAATAAGTTAAAATAAATTAATATACCATCAAAAAGATGCGTAATTATCAGTACTATTTTAAAATTTAGACAAATATCCTAATAGGTCGCTAAATATATACATTTAGTTAAAATACATTAATATAGTAAATATTAATTATTTAATCAGAGTATTTTGTAAAAATATCATGATATAGATAAGATCAAAGTTAAATTACTTGTGTTCTCTTCAAATTCAATTAAAAATAATTAAATACTCATATAATTGCTAGTATTCAGTTGAAAAACTTTATTATGTAATGAAACATTCACTAAATTCTTGTTTTCATCATGCATACAATATTAATACAATGAATAATTATAATAACGTGACTATTTAATTCAAGTATATTGATATATTATAAATCAATCTTTAAAAGTGCCTAATAGTTACAATACATTGATATACTGCAAAAAATATTTACAATTGCTAGCATTATATTGAAACTCAATTACATGACTCGAATATATCGCCAAATGCCTGTTTCAACTAAAATACCTCGATAAAGCAAATATAAGTTATTTTATTCTAGTATTACGTTAAAATACCTTAATATAAAAATATTTGAGGTGTAATTGCACGTATTCATCTTAGATACATTCAAAAATCATTTAATAGATGGCTAAATATTAATTTTCGGCTAAAATACATCGATATGATAAATATCTATTTCGGTTAAAATAACTTATTATGCAATGAATCATTCTCTAAATACTAAACCCTAAACTGTGAAAATATATATTTGCCATATCGAAGCATTTTAGTCGAAAATAGATATTTGACGATCTATTAGAGAGATATAGTTGATTTTTAATATAATACCGATAATTATGCCTCTCTGTAATAGTACATTGACGTATTTCATCTTATTAGGTACTTTTAGAGACTAATTTATAATATATCAATATATTTCAATTGAATTAAGGCAGTTTTATAACTATTCATGGCATTAATGTAGAATTTAAGCTATATATAAGTATTTAGAGAATAATTCATTACATAAAATAACTTATATTTGCTTTATCGATGTATTTTAGTTGAAAAAGATATTTGACGATATATTTGAGACATATAATTAAGTATTAATATAATACCAGTAATTGCACATCTTTTTCGCATTATATCAATGTATTGTAACTTAGTAGACACTTTTAAATACGAATTTATGATATATCAATGTATTTGAATTGAATAGCATTGTTAAAACTATTTATTGCATTAACATTATATTCATACAAAAAACAAGTATTTAGCGAATATTTCAGTATGTAATAAGTTTTTTTAACTGAATACTAGCAATTTTATGAGTATTCAATTATTTTTAATTAAATTTGAAGAGAATACAAATAATTTAATTTTGATCTTGTATATATCAAAGCATTTTAATAAAATATTTTGATTAAATAACTAATATTTGTTATATCGATATATATTAACGAAAGCAGATATTTAGTAATCTATTAGAAATATCTGATTAAGTTGTATTATAATAACATCAATCACATATATTTTTGAAAGTATACTAATCTATTTTAACTTATTAGATACTTTTAGAGACTGATTTATAAGATACTAATGTATTTGAATTGAATAGTGATATTTTTACAATTATTCATTACATTAACTTTGAATTCAAGCCGATTATAAGCATTTAGAGATTGATTCATTACATAATAAGTTATTTTAACTGAATACTAACAATTGTATTAGTATTCAATCATTTTTATTTGAATTTGAAGAAATGCATGTAATTTATTATTGATTTTATCTAAATCAAGGCATTTTAATGTAATACTCTGATTTAACATCTAATATTTATCATATCGACGTACTTTAGCTGAAAATAGATATTTGGCGATCTATTAAAGAGATATAATTGATTTTAATATAATACCGACAATTACATCTCTCTTTAATAGTACATCGATATATTTTAACTTATTAGGCACTTTTAGAGACCAATTTATACATATCAATATATTTCAATTAAATTGTAGTATTTTTATAGTAATTCATTACATTAACGTTGAATTTAAGCTGTATATACGTATTTAGAGAATAATTCATTGTACAAAATAACTTATATTTGCTTTATCGATATATTTTAGCTAAAACAAGCATTTGACGATATATTCGAGACATATATTTAAGTTTCAATATAATACCAATAATTACACATCTTTTTCACAATATATCAATGTATTATAACTTATTAGATACTTTTAACTACGAATTTATGATATATTAATGTATTTGAATTGAATAGTAACATTACAACTATTCATTACATTAACATTGTATTCATGCCAAATACAAGAATTTAGAGAACGTTTCACTAGATAATAAGTTTTTTTAACTGAATACTAGCAATTATACTAGTTTTTAATTATTTTTAATACAATTTGAAGAGAATACAAGTAATTTAATTTTGATCTTATCTATATCAAGGCATTTTAGCAAAATACTTTTATTAAATAAGTAATATTTGCTATATCGATATGTATAAGCTGAAAGTAGATATTTTGCGATTTATTAGAGATTTTTGATTAAGTTGTAATGTAATACCATCAATTACACATTTTTTGACAGTATATTGATCTATTTTAACTTATTAGGCACTTTTAGAGACTAATTTATCACATACTAATATATTTAAATTAAATAGTAATATTTTTACAATAATTCATTGCATTAACATTGAATTCAAGCTGAATATAAGCATTTAAAGATTGATTCACTGCATAATAAGTTATTTTAACTGAATACTAATAATTATACTAGTATTTAATTATTTTTGTTTGAATTTAAAGAAAATGTAAGTAATTTAACTTTGGTCTTATCTAAATTAAGGCATTTTAATGTAATACTCTGACTAAACATATAATATTTGTCATATCATTGCATTTTAGTTGAAAATAGATATTTTGCGAACTATTAGGGACATATGTGTGAGTTTTAAAATAATACCAGCAATTACGCTTCTTTTTGACCGTATATCATTCTATTTTAACCTATTAGGCATTTTTAAATACTAATTTATGATATATCAATATACTTTAATTGAATAGTGAAGTTTTTAAAACTATTCATTGCAATTACGTTGAATTCAAGTGAAATACAAGTATTTAAAGGGTGATTCATTTCACTATAAGTCATTTCTTCTGAATACTAGCAATCATACTTGTATCCAATCATTTTCATTAAATTTGAAGGTGACTTTGATTTCATCTATATCAAGCTAATTTAACATAATACTCTGATTTAAAAACTAATATTTGTTATATCGATGTATTTTAACTGAAAATAGATATTTGACAATCTGTTAAGGACATATGATTGAGTTTTAAAATAATAATGACTATTACACATCTTTTTGATAATGTATTGATCTATTATAACTTATTAGGTACTTTTAAAGACTAATTTTTGTCAAATCAATAGAATTGAATTGAACAGTAACGTTTTTAAAATTTTTCATTACATTGACATTGAAGTTAAGCAGAATACAAGTATTTAAAGGGCGATTCATTGCAGAATAAGTCATTTCAAGTAAATACTAACAATTATATGAGTATTTTATGATTTTTGATTGAATTTGAAGAGAATAGAATCAATTTGACCTTAGTCTTGTCTATTTCATGGCCTTTTAATATAATATTCTGATTAAACAGTTAATATTTATGATATCGATGTACTTTAGTCGAAAGCAGATATTTGACAATCTATTAGGGACATCTGATTAAGTTTTATTAGGGTTTAGAAAAGATAAAAGTAAAATTACTTGTATTCTCTTTAAATTAAATTAAAAATAATTTAATACTCATATAATGCCAGTATTCAGTTAAAAAAACTTATTATATAATAAAATATTCTCTAAATACTAGTATTTGATATGAATACAATGTTAAGCAATAAATAGTAATAACAACACCACTATTCAATTAAAATACATTGATACGTCATAAATTAATCTTTAAAAATGCCTAATTAGTTACAACACATTGATATACTGTGTAAAAGATATGCAATTGCTGGTATTATATTGAAACTCAATCATATATCTCAAATATATCGCCAAATGCCTGTTTTAGCTAAAATACTTTGATAAAGCAAATATAAGTGATTTTATTCTAGTATTATATTAAAATATTTTAACATATACAAGCTTGATGTGTAATTGCACGTATTCATCTTAGATACATTCAAAAATCATTAAATAATTATATAGTTACGAGTATTTTGTCAAAATAACATATTATGCAATGCATTATTCTCTAAATACTTATATACGGCTTAACTTCAATGTTAATATAATGAATAGTGGTAAAAATGCTACAATTCAATTGAAATATGTTGATAGGTCATAAATCAGTCTCTAAAATTGCCTAATAAGTTGAAATATATCGATGTACTATCAAAAAGAGGAGTAATTGCCGATATTATATTAAAACTCAATCATATCTCTCTAATAGATCGCTAAATAACTATTTTCAATTAAAATGCAATGATATAGTAAATATTAGATATTTTTATCAGAGTATTATATTAAAATGGCTTGATTTAGATAAGATCAAAATAAAATTACTTGCATTCTCTTCAAGTTCTATAAAAAATGATTGAATACGCATATAATTGCTAGTATTCTGTTAAAATAATTTATTATGCAATAAATTATTTTCTAAATGCTTCTACTCAGCTTCAATTCAATGTTAACACAATTAATAGTTGAAAAAAATATCACTATTTAATTTAAATATATTGAAATATTATAAATTAGTTTCTAAAAGTACCTCATGGTTTAAAATAAACTGATATACTATCAAAAAGATATGTAATTGCTGGTATTATATTAAAACTCTGTCATATATCTCTAATAAATAGTCAAACATCTGCTTTCAACTAAAATACATTGATATAATAAATATTAATTATTTAATCAGAGTATTACAACAAAATACTTGAATGTAGATAAGATCATAGTCAAATTGCTTATATTTTCTTCAAATTCAATAACAAGTGATTAAATATTAGTATAATTACCAGTATTCAGTTAAAATAACTTATTATGCAATAAATCATTTTCTAAATGCTTGTATTCGGCTTGAATTCAATGTTAATATAATGAATAGTTGCAAAAACTTTATTATTCAATTCAAATACATTGATATATCATAAACCAATCTCTAAAAGTTCATAATTATTTAAATTAAATCGATATACTATTAAAAAGATATGTAATTACCGATATTTTATTAAAAACTCAATTATATATTCCAAATAGATCTCCAATTACATTAAGTTATAAGTTATTTTATCCTAGTATTACATTAAAATACCTTGATACAAATAAATTTGATGTGTAATTACACATATTCGTCTTAGATACATTAAAAAATCATTGAAGAATCATATAGTTGTGAGTATTTTGTCAAAATAATTTATTATGCAATAAATTATTCTCTAAATACTTGTATACAGCTTAAATTCAACATTAATATAATTAATAGCAGTAAAAATATTACAATTCAATTAAAATACATTGATAAGTTATAAATCAGTCTCTAAAAGTGCCTAATAAATTGAAATATATCGATTAACTATCAAAGAGATGTCTAATTACCGTTATTATATTATAACTCAATCATATCTCTCAAATAGATCGTCAAATATCTGTTTTCTGCTAAAATATATTCATATAGCAAATATTAGATGTTCAGTCAGAGTATTATGTTAAAATGCTTTTATTTAGATAAGATTAAAGTCAAATTACTTGCATTCTTTTTAAATTAAAAAATAATAATTGAATACTTATATAATTGTTAGTATTCAGTTAAAATGAGTTACTATGCAATGAATCAGAGTATTATAATGTATTTTCGGCTCAATTGCATCGATATAGCAAATATTAGAATTTAATCAGAGTATTATATTAAAGTGCCATGATTTAGATAAGATCAAAATCAAATTAGTTGCATTCTCTTCAAATTCAAACAAAAATAATTGAATAACTATATAATTGTTAGTATTCAGTTAAAATGAGTTACTATGCAATGAATCGTTCTCTAAATGCTTCTATTCGGCTTGAAGCTAACGTTTATACAATTAATAGCTTAAAAGACTCACTATTCAATTCAAATATGATGACCAGGCAGGCGTGCCCTCAGCCACTTAACCTCGGGCGCAACTTGCGTTCAAAGACTCGATGATTCGCAGGATTCTGCAATTCACACCACGTATCGCGGTTCGTTGCATTCTTCATCGATGCGAGAGCCGAGAGTCTTCCGAATTCAACGAGCACGGGAGGCGACTCATACGCCGCGCTGCGAGCGAACCAACACACACCGGGAATGATGTCACGCTCTGCGTTAAATACTTGCATAATAAGTTATTTTAACTGAATACAAGCAATTGTGTAGGTATTCAATTAGTTTTTTTATTGTATTTGAAGAAAAATATATGCAATTTGACTTTAATCTTGTCTATATGAAGGTTTTTTAACATAATACGCTGATCACACACCTAATGTTTGCTATATTAATGTATTTCAATCAAAAATTGATATTTGGTGATCTATTAGAGACATTTGATTGCATTTTATTCAATTAGTTTTTTTATTGTATTTGAAGAAAAATATATGCAATTTGACTTTAATCTTGTCTATATGAAGGTTTTTAACATAATACGCTGATCACACACCTAATGTTTGCTATATTAATGTATTTCAATCGAAAATTGATATTTGGCGATCTATTAGGGATATTTGATTGCGTTTTAATGTAATGCCTATTATTACACATCTATTTATCAGTATATCGATTAATTTTAAGAGAATAGACACTTTTATGGTCTGATTTATGACATATCAATGAATTTGAGTTAAATAGTGATATCTTTGCAACTATTCATTAAATTACGTTGAATTCAAGTGGAGTACAAGCATTTATCGTACAATTCATTGCATAATAAGATATTTTAACTGAATACAAGCAATTGTGTGAGTATTCAAATAGTTTTTATTATATTCAAAGAGAATATTTGCAATTTGACTTTGATCTTGTCTATATGAAGGTTTTTTAAAATAATACTCTAATCACACACCTAATGTTTGCTATATTGATGTATTTCAATCAAAAATTAATATTTGGTGATCTATTAGAGACATTTGATTGCATTTTATTATAATATATATACTTACATATCTATTTGTCAGTATATCGATCAATTTTAAGAGAATAGGCTCTTTTACGGTCTGATTTATGACATATCAATGAATTTGAGTTAAATAGTGATATTTTTGCAGCTATTCATTGAATTACGTTGAATTCAAGTGGAGCACAAGCATTTAGAGTGCAATCCATTGCATAATATGTTATTTTAACATAATACAAGCAATTGTGTGAGTATTCAATTAGTTTTTATTGTATTCGAAAAGAATATTTGCAATTTGACTTTGATCTTGTCTATATAAAGGTTTTTTAACAAAATACACTGATTACATACCTAATTTATGCTCTATTGATGTATGTCAATCTAAAATTAATATTTGGTGATCTATTAGGGACATTTGATTACATTTTAATGTAAAACCTATAATTACACATCTATTTATTAGTATATCGATTTGGTTTAAGAAAATTAGCTCTTTTACTGTCTGATTTATGACATATCAATGAATTTTAGTTAAATAGTGATATTTTTGCAGCTATTCACTGAATTACGTTGAATTCAAGTGGAGTACAGGCATTTAGAGTACGATTCATTGCATAATAAGTTATTTTAATTGTATACAAGCAATTGTGTAGGTATTTAATTAGTTGTTATTGTATTTGAAGAGAATATATGCAATTTGACAGTAATCTTGTCTATATGAAGGTTTTTTAATATAATACTCTGATCACACACCTAATGTTTGCTATATTGATGTATTTCAATCAAAAATTGATATTTGGCGATCTATTAGGGATATTTGATTGTGTTTTAATATAATGCCTATAATTACACATCTATTTTACAGTATATCGATTAATTTTAAGAGAATAGGCTCTTTTAGGGTCTGAATTATGTCATATCAATGAATTTGACATAAATAGTGATGTTGTTGCAGCTACTCATTGCATTACATTGAATTCAAGAGGAGTACAAGTATTTAGAGTATGATTCATTGCATAATAAATTATTTTAACTGAATACAAGAAATTGTGTGAGTATTCAATTAGTTTTAATTGTATTCGAAGAGAATATTTGCAATTTGACTTTGATCTGAACGTTTTTTAACAAAATACTCTGATTACATACCTAATGTTTGCTCTATTGATGTATGTCAATCTAAAATTAATATTTGGTGATCTATTAAGGACATATTATTGCGTTTTAATGTAAAACCTATAATTACACATCTATTTATTAGTATATCAATCAGGTTTAAGAAAATTGGCTCTTTTACTGACTGATTTATGACATATCAATGAATTTGAGTTAAATAGTGATGTTTTTGCAGCTATTCACTGAATTACGTTAAATTCAAATGGAGTACAGGTATTTAGAGTACGATTCATTGCATAATAAGTTATTTTAATTGAATACAAATAATTGTGTTGGTATTTAATTAATTGTTATTGTATTTAAAGAGAATATATGCAATTTGACAGTAATCTTATCTATATGAAGGTTTTTTAACCTAATACTCTGATTACACACCTAATATTTGCTATATTGAGATATTTCAATCAAAAATTGATATTTGGCGATCTATTAGGGACATTTGATTGTGTTTTAATATAATGCCTATAATTACACATCTATTTGACAGTATATCGATTAATTTTAAGAGAATAGGCTCTTTTAGGGTCTGTATTATGTCATATCAATGAATTTGACATGAATAGTGATGTTTTTGTAGCTATTCATTGCATTACATTGAATTAAAGTGGAGTACAAATATTTAGAGTATGATTCATTGGATAATATATTATTTTAACTGAATACAAGCAATTGTGTGAGTATTCAATTGGTTTTTATTGTATTTGAAGAGTATATGTAATTTGATTTTAATCTTATCTATATGAAAGATTTTTAACATAATACTCTGATTACACACTCAATGTTTGCTATATTAATGTATTTCAATCGAAAATTGATATTTAGCGATCTATTAGGGACATTTGATTGCGTTTTAATGTAATTCCTATTATGACACATCTATTTGTCAGTATAACGATTAATTTTAAGAGAATAGGCACTTTTACAGTCTGATTTATGACATATCAATAAATTTGAGTTGAATAGTGATGTCTTTGCAACTATTCATT
>JAEMOT010001401.1:775-26174 GCA_019297695.1 Apostasia ramifera | reverse complement strand
CAAGGTCTAACGGAGGGAGGGAAAAGGAAAAGGGTTTCTTCTTCTTCCCAGGGGCAGAGATTAATGTACCTAGGGCAGGTCTGCAAATCATCAGAGGACCTTTCTCTAGGCTTCCAACAGAAGGGACTCCAAATCTGGGCAAGAGCCGCTCCAGCTCTTCCTCTTTCACCAGAACCTTTCCAGGCGCCAACTTCTCCCCAGTTGACATCTCTCCCACCAAGACCACCTCCTGAAGGCTCTTCGCTTTTTGAGATGTCTTGGCGGGGGAATCTGAAATTTCCACCACCATTCCCGCGGTCTCTGCCTCCGCCAGGCCCTGGAGCGACTCCAGTGTTTGCGCCGGAGCCACGGCCACCTTAGCCATGGGAGTTCTTTCCTCCAACAACTCCGGCACCTCTTCGGATACCTCCGGGAGATTCCTCTTCCCTGGAGGGGCGTCAACCGAAGGCGTTCCGGCTCTTTTCTTGGAGAAACCAAGCACAATGTTCCATCTTCCCTCTGCCATTCCTTCCGCAGAAACTCTGGCTCTCTTACAGAAGTTAGAAGATAAAATGCGAAGCGGCGTATGCCGCCCCCATCTTATCCTTGCGGGCCTCGGACAGCGCGTCCACCTTCGCGACGGTTCGCATTCCAGGACCCATATTAATATTCGCGCCCTGACAATGCGGGGGGCTGATGTTAACACGTTCCTGCGCTGCATCCTGGCCGAACGCGTGGCGCCCTACAGGGCTATAACTGGTTGATTGATTTGCTGACTCAGCTTCAGGTCTTGCAGGACTTTTGACCCAGGTCAAACCTCGGGCACGAGGGTTAAACCAACCATCGTCCACGACGATCCAGGAATAGACCTCGTAACCTCAGACCCGAGGGTACGAGGGTACGAGGTAACGCTTGTCACAATCAGCTTCACCTAACTCTGCCGATTTCCGTACAGACACTCTTCCCCATAAAAATATCAGCATTAAAGGATGTCATCTTCCTCGTACAGCGGCGGATCTCTCCAGTGACAGATGAGCGGCGCTCGGAGCTCACCCATCACCTTTCTTCCGAAAAACCAGGGTGAAGCTACACACGCCAACGACTATAAAAACCGCTGAACAGTTCCAGCTGAAGGAGGACCATCATTCGGAGAGAGAAAAAAGGAAAAAGAGGCAGGAAGGGCAGAGAAAGGCTCAGACTCTGAGATCCCTAGTTTTCTCATTCTTTTGTAACGAAGCCCCAACTGAGGAGCGTCCTTTTTTGTTCTCCTTCTTCTTCTTCCTCTGGAAAAAGCACTGTGTAAGCCCTATTTCGGGGCCTTCTTTTTCCCATTTAGTAAATCTCTTTGCTGACCGACCGGTGGACGTAGGGGATTTTCTCCCTGAACCACTTTAAATCTCTGCGTGCTTTTCTGGTTGCCTTGGACAGAATCTTCTCCCTGAGCCTCCATGAACAGGTTCACCCCTCTTTTTTTGCGTGCCGCCGTCTCTCGGAACTCTCTCTCTTCGGTGTTTCCTGGGACCCCCACATCCTACGTCAACACCTACATATTATTTCAAATTTATTATTTTAAGTATTACTAATATACATTAATAAATTAAATTTTGTTCACGTTTATTACAATATATATACATACCATAAATTATTAAAATATTATATTAAAAAAACTATAAAGATAGCAGACAAAATAAGTCATACAATAAAAGTCAAATAAAATATTTTTTTAAGAATTTTCATCTCGACTCCTATCCGGTCTTGATCCATCCGGGTGAGGCCACATCCAGTCCCGATCTAAGAAACATTCTTGTGATAGCAAATTGAGCCCCTCTAATCTCATGAATGCTCTTGTGATTAATAACAAAATAATACAATTAAATACATATTTTTATATAGTTATTAAATACTTTATCTACATAATTTAATTGATTACATGTTATCAAATAACTATTCGCTGCTTATATAAATAATTCAAAGAGAGTATACATGCAGTTTTGATGGCTACATTTCAAAAATTTTCTAATTATTATCTCAAGTCCCTGTTTTGTTGATGTGATATTTTTATCAATGATGTGACAGTTTTAGCCCACACTTCATATATTGCATCCATGATTTTTGAAATTAAAATTTTTAAACAAATCAAATAGTTTTGAAATTTAAACTAAATTAAATTATCTTTTAATGATCTCCCTTCCTCTCTCCATAGCTACTTAGAGATTAGAGAGGGGAGAGGAGATGGTAGCATTACCTTCTTGGTTGACTACGCCACTACGGTGAGAGATTGGAATTCTAAAATGGGTTAGTAGAATAAGTTCGACCTAAATATATATTTGAATAAATTCTATTACCACACTAATCAGATTGTTAAATGAGTTAAAATTAATAATTTAATTTGACTTGATTAATAAATAGATTAGATCGATTAATGCACCAACCCTGACCATTTTCAAATAAAAGCATATATATACAAGTATCTTAAACATGGCCTTATTATGTACTTGCTCAAAATCTTATCCATTTAGTAAATGTGTCCAAATTTATGAACCAAATCTAAAACTTCTGAATCAAGGTCAACAACTTAGTATTACTCCGGTTCAAACAAGCTTAACTACAATATTTTTCATTATTATTCTCATGATTTTGTCCTAAAAGATGCATCTACTATATGATTTAGGTGTAGGTCTAAAAGAGGATGAATAGATTCTAATTAAAATTTAATTTACTTTAATTATATCAAAATTAAAATAACTCATAAGTACAAGTTAGCAATGAGATTATCAATAAGCAAAAGCAATAATAAAAGTACAAATAAGTAAAGAACATAAGAATTTAACGAGATTCGATACCCTAAACCCTAACTGCTAAAACACTTTTTAACAATAATATAGAGCAAATTCAATACAAACGTTCTCTATACTAAGAGGCCCTGTTTGTTGCGAGGACCAAAATCAGGATCAAAATGATACTAGTTTAAAAGACAATAATAATAATAAATAAATAAATTTTTTTAATCATTCTACACAAATTTTAATATAAAAAAATATTATTTTACTTCACATAAAAATATTATTTTACTTCACATACTCAATTTTTAATAAAAATATTAACTTTATTTCACATACTAGACAAAATTACTTGATTCGAATATTTTGATCTAGGATGTAAAATAAAGTTAATATTTTTATTGAAAATTATTGAGTATGTGAAATAAAATAATATTTTTTATATTAGAATTTGTGTAGCATGATTAAAAAAATTATTTATTATCATTATTGTTCTTTTTTTAAACTAATATCATTTTGGTCCTTGCGCCAAACAGCATCTTAGTGTAGAGGATTTACTAAGCACGTTACAACTCAATTTATTATAGTCTACTATGACTAACACATATATGAATTAGACTATAATAAATTAGGATTATGACATTATGATAAAGAAACGACCAAAGCTAGCTAGGAATAATAGAAATAAAAAAAAAAATGAACGTCAAATGTCTAAAACTAAAGTCCATGATCTCTATCATAAGTTGAGATTACTATTATCTATGTCAACATTCAAAAGTAAATAATAAATCTCATTATATCAGCGATATCATTCAAATGTTCATGATTTAAAAGTAAACTAAATAAACGACAATTTCATAGCTCATTCTATGATTTCTTCCTATCACTAACCCCTTTTTTTCTTATATATCACTTTGTCTTGCAGTACCTGTCATAAAAATGACTCAGTCCTAAACAACATGAATTGAAAAAGCAAACTCCACCTACCAGCTAAAATAAAATAAGTCAAACAAATATGTGATCATAATTTTATATCAAATATTTCTATACATAATTAATTACATCACAACGATATAATCAGATATTATAAAAATTAACGAACATGTATTAAAGTACAGAAATAAATAAATAATGCAGTTTTTTTAATTATCTCTTAACATTTTATTAAGGGCATTGAAATACTCATATTATCACTTCCATTACCTTTATCATCTCTTGATATTTTTCACCTGATGGTTTTAATCACATCATGAAATTTATCAAATCAAAGTTAATGTCACCTCAAGGTCATTGATAGTCAAATCATATCTCGAGCAGTTATAAGTAACTATTATGAGAATTTCAATATTTTAATTGCATTTATAATTTTACAACTATTATTTTATTTAAAAAGTATATAATCTATCTTCATGTTGTATAGATAATATCAGTGGTACTTTCTTTCCTTTGCTAAATACTACCAAGTCCTGTGGTCTTGTACCTCGAATCTTGATCTTTTTTTCTCGGCAATCAATGACTGACAAATATTTAGATAGTCAATCTATGCCTAAGATCACATCAAACTCAAATATCGGTACCACTACTAACTTGGAGTCAAACTCCTAATTTTTGATCTTCATTGTTTCCTTCACGAATAATTTTACCTCTAATATTGAACTAGTTGGCAACACAATCGAAAGTGACTCATTTAACATATAAGTCTTCAGAGATAGTCTCTATGCCAGGTCATTGGAGATGAAGGAATGAAGAGTGCCTGAATCAAATAACACATTCATAGGCGAGTTACATAATAAAAATGTAGCTGTGATGATGTCAGGAGAATCTTAAGCTTTTTGTTGGGTAAGAGCATAAATACGCAGTTGTGCCTGCCCTCCTCTTCCTCCTGATGGTGCTATAGGTCCACGCCCTTGACTGGACGTCGCCAATGTGCCACTACCACGTCCTACAGGTGCAGAAGCTATGGATGTAGAAATATCTGATCTTCCAGTGAATTCCTTTGGATATGATCTAACAAAGTGATATTGCTCCTCATAAGTAAAGCATGTCTTTCTATCGGCGCTGCATATACTAAAATACCACCTGCCACATTATTGGCACTTTGGTTTGTTATTGCCCAAACTACCAACTGTCCCATTGAAATAGGAGCTCCCACCAGAATTTATTTTCTTTGAAGATGACCTAATAGATTGCTTTGACTCTATTCCTTTCCTCTTGTTAGCTGCTGCATCCCTCCTTGCTTGCATAGTCTGCTTATTTTGCTCCACAAAAGTCATTGTTTCCACTATAGCACTATAAGATTTTAGCTACTGAGGGATAACTAATGTGCGTATGCTGTCACGTAATTCCTGCAAAAATAAGTTATATTTATCTTATTTAGTGGACACCAACTAAGGTGCATATTTGGAAAGAGCAACAAACTTTCTAGCTGAAGCAGGAATATACTTATGTTTAAAGGCTTCAAGAAATTTCTCTTAAGATTAAGCTTATGCTACTTTATCACTTAGATGAACTCTATAATAATTTGTCCATCAGTTATTTGCTGCACCATCCATCACAGATGCAGCCATAGGTATATTCGGTCGGCAAGACATTGGATGCTTTCAAACACCTTTTTTATCTTTCCTAACTAGTTCTCAGCAATCATAGGATCAATAGAGCCTTCAAAGTGCTGAGGGTGCATCTTTTGAAACAGTTCCACCACACATCCATATATATATGTGGCTCTTTCTTAGCAAGATGCTCCACTCGATGAGCTACAGAGGGTGGCGTTGCTCCAAGCCAATCTACAAGGGTAGTAAACACCTGAGTCAGCTTTTCAATAGTGCTAGCAGACAATCTCTCTCCTTTTAAGATTGTTGACTCTATTGATTTTGATGATTACAATTACTTTAGGTTTAGTACTAATCCTCTTCTAAGCATATTCTTATAGATTAATCATCCTTTAGAAGATGGATACTCTCAAGTTTAAGTGAAGCAGAGTTCACAGTTTATTATTTTTTATTCTTCATAGGACTTAATATAAACATGATATTTTTGCCAAAAGATTTTACTTATATTTTCTAGATATTTTATTTTATTTTTACTTGCATTTATTGGCCTAGAATAATATTTTATTACATCTTTTAAGTGGCTAAAAATTCTCTCAAATATCTCTTATTTTTCAAGCCAACAAAGCACAACCAGTCAATTTCACCAAATCAATCGATTGGCTCTGCTTGGCCTGGACTGACCCACCCAGTCAACTGATAATTTTTTTTGACCATTATATATCATCATTTTGGCTGATCTAAAATATATTATTTGATATATTTCAAAGCTTTGTGATATGCTGTATTTCCTTCTTCATAAAATATTCGCAAAGTGTTATTTTCCTCCTCTTTTATTACTTTCTAAAAGAAGAAAAAGAGAGTTGACATCTACCAATCCTTGTCTTTTGGCTCAGATTTTTTGTACTATATGCTGAGACAATGTCGTCCCTTTTAGTATATTTTAAGAGTAAAATAATTCTATTTGACATTCCTTCATTTATCCTTATACTAAGTAAGCCCATTTAAATATTTTTATATTTTTTCTCTAACCCAATCTTTTGTGTTTTTACTGTTGTAATTCTTGCAACATATTTTCAAAAAATCTAGAGCTTATCCACCATTTTCTAAATCTAAAAAATGATCAAAACGCCCTCCATTTGCCTTCATATTATTGGTCTTTGGGTAGGATATGAACACTTGGTATTCTCTCATTGACTTGTTTGAATAAATGACATTTTTCACTCAACTGAACCCTATTTTCTGCTGTCCAAAATTGCAGAACGCAATTCCATTCACTCATTAAAAAGTTTCTAAATATTTCCAAGCTCTCCTTTCAAGCTTTAAGTGTTCATTCACTTCTTCCTTAGTAAAAATTTACATTTTCTTTTGAAAAAGTTAATATTTAGAAAAGCTTTTGGCTAGCAACCAAGCAAAATCTAAAACTGTACTTATCCACTTTGATGGCAAATAATTTAAGGTTATTTGTTTCTGTTTTTCATAACTTGTATTCACTGAAATTAGTAAGTTTTTATTTTGGTAAAAATTATTTGAGGTTTACTTGCTTATACTTGAAGATATCTTTGTTTAAGTATCCCAAGTTTTTATAAATAAATTTTTCTCTTTAAGATCTAGCTTCTTTTTTATTTTTAAATGAGTTATTGGTAACTCATTTTTCAGATTTTTTGAGTTTTTTCTTAACAAATCTCTATGTATATAGAGTTTTTTATGTAATTTTGTTCACTTGTTCTCAAATTGTAATATTAGTTAGGTAGATTAACAACTCTTTTTATTCTCGTGTTTTCACTTTTAGTGGAGATGTTTAGTTTTTTTCATTAAGTCGGAAGGTAGGTGGATTAGAAGTCTTCTCGTGTAAAAATTTATAGTAGGGTTTGGTTGGCTTTGGCTCTAGAAAAAGCTGGTGGGTTTGTAAAGTTTGGTTTGCTTTGGTTCTAGAAAAAGCTGGTGGATTTGTAAGGTTTAATCAGCTTTAGTTCGTAGAAAAAGCCAGTGCATTTACAAGGTTTGGTCGGTTTTAGTTCATAGAAAAAGTCGGTGTATTTGTAATCGAGTCTGTTCGCCTTTGGTTCTCATTTAAAAGCCGGTATATTAGTGGACTGAAATCTCACTTGAGTAGTATGTGGAATGGACTAAGCAGAGAGCCAAACCGTTATAAATCACTTGTGCATTTTTCTCTCTTTTCTAGCTCGTTAAAATTTGATTAATATATAAATATATTAAATCTTATTTTAACTTAAAAAATAAGCTCAAACTTCTTTAATATAATTGATTTATATAATATCTAAATCATATCTCTCATAATTTTTAGTTTGAGCTGTTATTGTGTTGATCTGTTGTAATATTTTTCTCGTCATAGTTTTTATCACCTTGGGTACGGCAACGACATCAGCTGGACCTTCCAGCACAACCCCATCTTCCTGGCCCGCGCCGGCTTCACTTGTTTCGCCCTCGATCTGCCCGGTCACGGCAGGTCGTCCGGCCTTCGTGCCTTCATCCCCGACCTCCGAGCCGTCGTCGACGACATCCTGGCCTTCGTCTGCTCATCTCTAGCTCGAGCAAGCAGGAGTAACTATTATGACAGTCAAATCATAGCTCGAGCAAGCAGGAGTAACTATTATAAAAATTTAATATTTTAATTGTATTTATAATTTCACAACTATTATTTTATTTAAAAAATATACAATTATTACCATCACAAATGTAATTATTAATTTTCACTTTTAAGTTATCATTGGCGGTCATCTTAGTTATAATCACGTTTAGATTAAACAACTTTAATCATATCATAATGATCACAAAGTACAAAATAAATCAAATACCTTTTTAATCACCACATTTAATGTTATAGCAATTCTATATAATAATATAATACACATATATATTTATTTACACGTATCAGTATGTATACACATTGTATATTATAATATAAATATATATGCATAACAGTGTCTCTCGGTAAACACTCATATACTTATATATATACATCTTTATATATCCTTATATAACCTATATATATATTGCCCTGTTTGGCGAAAGGACCAAAACAGGACTAAAATAGTATTAATTTAAAAAATAACAATAATAATAATAAATAAATTATTTTAATTATTCTACACAAATTTTAATATAAAAAATAATATTTTACTTCACATACTCAATAATTTTTAATAAAAATATAAATTTTATTTCACATCTTAGATCAAAATACTCGATTTGAATATTTTGGTCTAGAATGTGAAATAAAGTTGATATTTTTATTTTAAATTGTGGAGTATGTAAAGTAAAATAATATTTTTTATATTTGAATTTGTGTAGAATGATTTAAAAAATTTATTTATTATTATTATTGTTATTTTTTAAATTAGTACTATTTTAGTCTTGTTTTGGTCCTCGCGCCAAACAGGCTAGTATACATCTCTCTCCCTCTCTCTCTCTCTCTTTCGGCATAGATGCATATATGGCAGAAAATAATTAAATAGAGATTTACAAATCAAACCCCATTAGTTGAATCAGTACTGCATGAATAATAATTTTAAAAAAAACAATATGTAAATATTGTTGTATTGGAATTTTAACCTCCAGCAATCATCCAAAATAATAAAATATAAGAATAAGAAATATTATATGGATCTATCATTCATTCCAAGCATTCATGACAATCCTTAATTTATACAATCTAAAATAAGTATTTTCTTTTTAATGATTTAAATTTAATTGTCGTAATACATCTTGAATATATCGTCAAAGACTTGTTTCGGCTAAAATTTTTTAATAAAGCAAATATACGTTATCTAATCCTAATATTATGTCAAAATGCCTTGATATAAATAAATGCAAAGTCTATTTGCTTGTATTCTTTCTAAATACATTCAAAAATTCTTGAATAATCTTATAGTTGCGAGTATTCTGTCAAAATAATATATTAAGCAATGAATTATTTTCTAAAAGCATATATTCAGCTTGAATTCATCATTAATGCAATACATATTAGGAAAAATATCACAATTCAATAGAAATATATGGATATGTTTTAAATAAACTCTAAAGTGCTTAATAGTTAAAAATTGATTGATATACATCAAAAAAATATGTAATTGCCGATATGATATTAAAACTCAATTATATGTGCTTAATAGTTTAAAATAGATTGATATACTATTCAATTCAAATACATTGATATATGATAAATCAGCCTCTAAAAGTGTCTATTCGCTAAAAAGTAGATCGAGATACTCTTAAAAAGATATATAATTATCGGTATTACATTAAAACTCAATTATATGTCCCTAATAGATCGCTAAACATCTGCTTTCAGCTAAAATACTTTGATATAGCAAATATTAGTTGTTTAATTATAGTATTATGTCAAAATGCATTGATATAAAGAAAATCAAAGTCAAATTACTTATATTCTCTTCAAATATAATTAAAAATAGTTAAATACGCATATAATTATTAGTATTTAGTTAAAATAACTTATTATGCAATGAATCATTCTCGAAATACTTGTATTCGATATCGATAAAGCAAAAGTGTCTAATAAGTTATAATAGATTAATATACTATCAAAAAGATATGTAATTGCCGGTATCACATTAAAATTCAATCATATATCCTTAATTGATCACCAAATATCTGTTTTCAGCTTAAAATAGCAAATATTCATTGTTTAATTAGGGTATTATATTAAAACACCTTGATATAGATAATATCGAAGTCAAATTGATTGCTTTTCAAAAATAAAAAAAAAATTAAATACTCATATAATTACTAGCATTTAGTTAAAATAATATATTATACAATGATTCGTCCTCTAAATGCTTATATTCGGCTTGAATTCAACGTTAATGCAATGAATAGAATGATATATTGTCAAAAAAAGTGTAATTGTCGGTATTATATTAAAACTCAATCATATGTCCCTAATAGATCGCAAAATATCTATTTTTAGTTTTAATATAGTAAACATTATTTGTGTAATCAAAGCATTATGTTAAATTTCCTTCATATAGACAAGATCAATGTTAAATTGCTTGTATTCTCTTCAAATACAATAAAAAATAATTGAATACTCATATAATTGCTAGTATTCAGTTAAAATAACTTATTATGCAATGAATCATTTTCTAAATACTTGTATTCGGCTTGAATTCAATGTTAATGCAATAAATAGTAATAATAAATTAATATACTGTCACAAACATGTTTAATTACTAGTATTACATTAAAACTCAATCATATGTCCATAAAAGATCTCCAAATATCTATGTTTCTGCTAAAATACCTTAAAATTCATTAATATAGTAAATATTTATTATTTAATCAGAGTATTATATTAAAATGCCTTGATATAGATAAGATCAAAGTCAAATTACTTGTATTCTCCTCAAGTACAATAAAAAATGATTGAATACTCGTACAATTTTAGTATTCTATTAAAATGACTTACTATACAATGAATCATACTCTAAATGCTTATTCAGATTGAATTCAACGTTAATGCAATGAATAGCAGCAAAAACGTCACTATTCAATTCAAATATATTGATATGTTATAAATCTGTCTTTAAAAGTCCCTAATAAGTTATAATAGATCGATATACCATAAAAACTTGAATAATTACCGGTATCATAGTAAAACTTAATTATATGTCCCTAATATAACGCCAAATATTTAGTTTCGGCTAAAATATGTTGATATGTTATAAATCAGTCTTTAAAAGTGTCTAATAAGTTAAGATAGAATGATATCCTGTCAAAAAGATGTTTAATTATTAGTATCATATTAAAACTCAATCATATGTCCCAAATATATCGTCAAATATCTATTTTTGCATATAATACATCGATATGATAAATATTAGTTGTGTAATAAAAATATTATATTCAAATACCTTCATATAAATAAGATCAAAGTCAAAATTACTTATATTTTCTTTAAATACAATAAAAAGAAAATGAGTACTTATATAATTGCTAGTAAAATATTAAAATAACTTATTATGTAATAAATAATATTCTAAATGCTTATATTCCGCTTGAATTCAACGTTAATGCAAGGAATATCTTTAAAAATGTTACTATTAAATTTAGATACATTTATATGTCACAAATCAGTCTCTAAAAGTGCCTATTTGCTCAAAATAGATCAATATACTCTCAAAAAGATGTGTAACTTCCAGTACTACATTAAAACTCAATTAGATATCCCGAATTGATCACCAGATATCTGTTTTTGACTGAAATATATTGATATAGCAAGTATTAGTTGTGTAATAGAGTATTATGTTGAATTGCCTTGATATAGACAAAATCAAAATTAAATTGCTTGTATTCTCTTCAAATATAATAAAAGTGATTGAATACTAATATAATTGCTAGTATTTAGTTAAAATAATTTATAATGAAATGAATCATTCTTTAAATATTTGTATACTGCTTGAATTGAATGTGAAAGCAATAAATTATTGTAAAAACATCACTATTCAATTAAAATGTATTGATATATCCTAAATCTGTCTTTAAAATTATCTAATATGTTATAACAAATCGATATACTAAGTGTAATCAAAGTATTATGTTGAATTGCCTTCATATAGACAACACCAAAGTCAATTTAGGTGTATTCTCTTCAAATACAATAAAAAGTGATTGAATACTCATATAGTTGCTACTATTTAGTTAAAAAAACTTATTATATAAAGAATCGTACTCTAAATGCCTATATTCTATTTGAATTCAATGTTAATGCAATGAATACCATTAAAAATATTATTATTCAATTCAAATACATTGATATATCATAAATTAGTCTCTCCAAGTGCCAATTCGCTTAAATTACATTGATATATATCAAAAAGATGTGTAATTATCGGTATTATATTAAAACTCAATTAGATGACCCCAATAGATAGCAAAAATTTTGTTTTCGATTGAAATACATCGATATAGCAAATATTAGTTGTGTAATCAGAGTATTATGTTAAAATATCTTCATATAAATAAGTTCAAAGTCAAATTACTTATATTCTCATGAAATATAATAAAAAATAATTGAATTCCGATATAATTGCTGGAATGTAGTTAAAATAACTTATTATGCAATGAATTATTCTGTAAATGCTTATATTCGGCTTGAATTCAATGTTAATATAATGAATAGCAGTAAAAATATAACTATTCAATTCAAATACATTGATATATCATAAATCAATCTCTAAAAGTGCCTATTCGCTTAAAATAGATCAATATAACATCAAAAAAATATGTAATTATCAGTATTACATTAAACTCAATCAGATGTCTCTAATAGATTATAAAATAAAATCTTTTGTTAGCTAAAATAAATCGATATAGAAAATATTACTTGTGTAATTAGAGTATTACGTTAAAATGACTTCATATAGACAAGATCAGAGTCAAATTATTTGTATTCTCCTGAAATACAATAAAAAGAGAATAAATACTTATATAATTGCTTGTAACCAATTAAAATAAATTATTATGCAATGAATTATACCCTAATTGCTTGTATTCTGCTTGAACTCGCAGTTAATGAAATAAATAGCTGTAAAAATAACACTATTAAATTTAAATATATTGATATGTCATAAATCAGTCTCTAAAAGTGTCTATTCGCTTAAAATAGATTGCCATAATATCAAAAAGATGTGCAATTGCTGGTATTATATTAAAACTAAATCAGATGTCCCAAATAGATCTCCAAATATCTTTTTTCAGCTAAAATACATCGATATAGCAAACATTTGTTCTGTAATTGAGTATTACGTTAAAATGCCTTCATATAGACAAGATTAAAGTCAAATTACTTCTTTTTTCTTCAAGTATAATAAAGAGTATTTAAATACTCATATAATTATTAGTATTTAGTTAAAATAACTTATTATGCAATAAAGTGTTTTCTAAATGCTTGTATTCGGCTTAAATTCAAAGTTAATGCAATGCTGCAAAAACATCACTATTCAATTCAAATGCGTTGATATATCATAAATCAGTCTTTAAAGTGTCTAACAAGTTACAATAGATCGATATACTATAAAAAATATGTGTAATTATCGGTATTATATTAAACCTCAATCAAATGTCTATAATAAATCGTTAAATATCTGATTTCGGCTGAAATACATCGATATGGTAAATATTTATTATGTAATTAGAGTATTATATTAAAATGTATTCATATAAGCGAGATCAAAGTTAAATTACGTGTCCTCTTCAAATATATTAAAAAGTGATTGAATACTTTATAATTGTTAGTATTTAACTAAAATAACTTATTATGTAATTAATCATACTTAACATACTTGTAATTCACTTAAATTCAATGTTAATGCAATAAATAGCTGTAAAAATATCACTATTCAATTCAAATATATTTATATGTCATAAAACAGTCTCCAAAAGTGCCTTTTCACCTAAAATAGATTGATATACTATAAAAAAAATGTGTAATTATCGGTATCACATTAAAACTCAATTAGATGTCCCTAATAATCACCAAATATCTATTTTCGGCTAAAATACATCGATATAGCAAATATTAGTTCTGAGTATTATGTTAAAATGCCTTAATTGCTTGTATTCTCTTCAAATATAATAAACAATAATTAAATACTAATATAATTGCGAGTATTCAATTAAAATAATATATTTTGCAATGAATCGTATTCTAAATATTTGTATTCCGCATAAATTCAGCGTTAATACAACGAATAGTTGTAAAAACTTCACTATTCAACTTAAATACATTGATATGTCACAAATCAGTCTCTAAGGTGCCATAATCGCTTAAAATAGATCGATATACAGACAAAAAAATGTATAATTACTGGTAATACATTAAAACTCAATCAGATATTTTGAATAGATTGCTAAATATCTGTTTTTGAATAAAATAAATCGAAATTACAAATATTAGTTGTGTAATTAAGGTATTATGTTAAAATGTCATCATATAGACAATATTAAGGTCAAATTGCATGTATTCTCCTGAAATACAATAAAAAGTGAATAAATACTAGCATAATTGCCAGTAATCAATTAAAATAACTAATTATGTAAGGAATCATACTCTACAATGCTTTTATTCTGTTTGAATTCAACATTTACACCTTGAATAGCTGTAAAAGCAACACTATTCAATTTAAATACATTAATATGTCATAAATCAATCTCTAAAAGTGTCTATTCGCTTAAAATAGATCGATATACTATTATAAATATGTGTGTCAGTATTTTAATAAAACTCAATCAGATGTCCCTGATATATCGCTAAATATCAAGTTTCGAATAAAATACACCAACATTGAAAACATTAGTTGTGTAATCCAGGTATTATGTTAAAATAACTTCACACAGGTAATATCAAGGTCAAATTACTTGTATTCTCCTAAAATATAATAAAAAGTAAATAAATACTTGTATAATTGCTAGTAATCAGTTAAAATAACTTATTATATAAATGCTTGATTTCGCTTGAATTCAATGTTAATTCAAAGAATAGTTGTAAAAACATCACTATTCAATTCAAATACATTGATATATCACAAATCAATCTCTAAAAGTGCTAATTCGCTTAAAATAGATTGATATACTATTAAAAAGTTGAGTAATTAGCAGTACTAATTAAAACTCAATCAGATGTCCCTAATGTTTGTCAAATATCTATTTTCGGCTGAAATATATCGATATAACAAATACTTATTGCTTAATCAAAGTATTTTTTAAAATGCCGCATATAGACAAGATCAAAGTCAAATTGTCTATATTCTCTTCAAATATAATAAAAAGTGATTGAATACTCAAACAATTGCTAGTATTCAGCTAAAATAATTTATTATGCAATGAATCGTACTCTAAATGCTTATATTCCACTTGAATTCATGTTAATGCAATAAATATTTGTAAAAAGTCACTATTCAATTCAAATACATTGATACATCATAAATCAGTCTCTAAAAGTACCTATTCGCTTAAAAGAGATCAACATACAGTTACAAAGATGTGTAATAGCCGGTATTACAATAAAACTTAATCAGATGTTCTTAATTGATCACCAATATCTGTTTTCGACTAAAATGCATCGATATAGTAAATATTAGTTGCTTAATCAGATTATTATATTAAAATGCCTTGATATAGATAAGATAAAAGTCAAATTACTTGTATTTTCTTAAAAAATAATAAAAAATAACTGAATACTCGTATAATTGCTAGTATTCAGTTAAAAAAAATATTATGCAATGAATCGTACTCTAAATACTTGTATTCCGCTTGAATTCAACGTAATACAATAAATAGTTGTAAAAATGTCACTATTCAACTCAAATACATCAATATTCATAAATCAATCTCTAAAAGTGCTTATTCGCAGAAAATAGATCGACATACTCTCAAAAAGATGTCTAATTATTAGTATTACATTAAAACTCAATCAGATGTCCCTAATTAGTCACTAAATATTTATTTTCGGTTAAAATACATCGATAAAGCAAATATTAGTTGCTTAATCAAAGTATTATATTAAAATACCGTGATATAGACAAGATTAATATCAAATTGATTGTAATCTCTTCAAATACAATAAAATATAACTGAATACCTGCATAATTACTAGTATTCAGTTAAAATAACTTATTATGCAATGAATTATACTTTAAATGCTTGTATTCCACTTGAATTCAATGTTAATGCAATGAATAGATTGACATACTGTTAAAAAGATATATAATTGATGGTATTACATTTAAATTCAATCATATGTCCCTAATAGATCGTCAAATATTTATTTTCGGCTAAAATACATCGATATAACAAATATTAGTTTCTTAATCAGAGTATTATGTTAAAATGGCTTGATATAAATAAGAGCAAAGTTAAATCGCTTGTATTTTTTTCAAATACCATAAAAAGTAATTGAGTATTAGTACAATTACTAGTATTCACTTAAAATAACTTATTATGTAATGAATCATACTCTAAATACTTGTATTCTACTTGACTTCAACGTTAATGCAATGAATAGATGTAAAAACTTTACTATTCAATTCAAATATATTGATATGTCATAAATCAATCTTCAAAAGTGCTAATTCGCTTAAAAAAGATTCATATACTATCAAAAAGATATTTAATTTTCGCTATTACATAAAAACTCAATCAGATATCCCTAATAGATCACAAATATTTATTTTTAGCTAAAATACATCGATATAGCAAATATTAGTTGTATAATCTGAGTATTATGTTAAAATGCCTTCATAAAGACAAAATCAAAGTTAAATTACTTTTATTCTCTTCAAATATATTAATAAATAATTAAATACCTGTATAATTATTAGTATTTAGTTAAAATAATTTATTATGTAACGAATCGCTTTCTAAATACTTGTATTCGGCTTGAATTCAACTTTAATGTTATGAAAAGCTATAAAAATATCACGATTCAATTCAAATACATTGATATGTCATAAATTAGTCTATAAAAGTGTATATTCCCTTAAGAGTGATTTGACATACTATCAAAAAGATATATAATTATTGGTATTAAAATTAAACTGAATCAGATGTCCCTAATAGATTTCAAATATCTTTTTTCAGCTAAAATACATCGATATAGCAAACATTAGTTGTGTAATCATAGTACTACGTTAAAATGCCTTCATATAGACTAGACAAAAATCAAATTACTTTTATTTTTTCTTGAAAAAAATAAAAAGTAAATGAATACTCGGATAATTGCTAGTACTCAATTAAAAGAACTTATTATGAAATGAATTATACTCTAAATACTTCTACTCAACTGAAATTCAATGTTAATGCAATGAATAGCCGTAAAAATACTATTTTTAAATTCAAATACATTGATATGTCATAAATCAGTCTCTAAAGGTGTATATTCGCTTAAAATAGATCGATATATATTTAAACAAATGTGTAATTATCGGTATTACATTAAAACTCAACTAGATCTCCTTAATAGATCGCCAAATATCTATTTTTGACTGAAATACATTAATATAATAAATATTAATTGTGTAATCAGAGTATTTTATTAAATATCATCACATAGACAAGATCAAATTCAAATTACATGTATTCTTTTCAAATACAATAAAAAATAAATGAATAGTTATTTAATTGCTAGTATTCAGTTAAAATACTTTATTTTGCTTTCAATCATTCTCTAAATGCTTATATTCGGCTTGAATACAATGTTAACGCAATGAATAGTTGTAAAAATATCATTATTCAATTAAAATGCATTGATATGTCTTAACTCAGTCTTTAAAAGTTCCTAATAAGATACAATAGATCGATACAATTAGAAAAAGATGTAAAATTGCCAGTATATATTAAAGCTGAATCATCTGTCCCTAATAGATCGCCAAATATCTATTTTCGGCTAAAATACATCGACATAGCAAATATTAGTTATGTAATCAGAGTGTTATGTTAAAATACGTTCATATAGACAAAATCAAAGTCAGATTACTTGTATTCTCTTCAAATACAATAAAATATGATTGAATACTTTTTATAATTGCTAGATTTAGTTAAAATAACTTATTATACAACGAATGGTTCTCTAAATACTTGTATTCGGCTTGAATTCATTATTAGAGTAATGAATAGTTGTAAAAACATCACTATTTAATTCAAATACGTTGATATATTATAAATCAGTCTGTAAAAGTGAGTAGTAAATTATAATAGATTGATATGCAATCAAAGAGAATTGTAATTATCGGTATTATATTAAAACTTAATCATATATCCCTAATACATTGCCAAATATATGTTTTCGGCTAAAATACATTAATATAGCAAATATTAGTTGTGTAATCAGAATATTATGTTAAAATACCTTCATATAGAAAAGATCAAAGTCAAATTACTTGTATTCTCTTTAAATACAATAATAAGTGTTTAAATACTCATATAATTGCTAGCATTTAGTTAAAATAACTTATTATACAATGAATTATTCTCTAAATCATTCACTTGAATTCAACGTAATGCAATGAATAACTGTAAAAATATCGTTATTCAATTCAAATACATCGATATGTCATAAATCAGTCTCTAAAAGGGCCTATTCGATTAAAATAGATCAATATGCTATCAAAAAGATGTGTGATTACCGGTGTTACATTAAAACTCAATCAGATGTCCCTAATAGATCGCTAAATATCTTTTTTTGGCTGAAATACAATAATATAGTAAATATTAGTTGTGTAATCAGAGTATTTTATGAAAATGCCATCATATATATACAAGATCAAAATTAAATTGCTTGTATTCTCCTTAAATATAGTAAAAAGTTAATGAATACTTGTATAATTGCTAATATTCAGTTAAAATAATATATTAAGCAATGAATCATTCTCTAAATTCTTGTATTCTGCTTGAATTTGATAGTAATATAATGAATAGTTATAAAAAATCACTATTCAATTTAAATACATTGATATATCGTAAATCAGTTCGTAAAAGTGCCTAATAAGTTATAATAGATCGATATACTGTCAAAAAGATGTGTAATTACTAATATTATAACACACCTAATGTTTGCTATATTGATGTATTTTAATTGAAAATTCATATTTAGCGATCCATTAGGGGCATTTGATTGCGTTTTAATGAAATACCTATAATTACACATCTATTTGTCGGTATATCATTCAATTTTAGGAGAATAGGCTCTTTTGGGGTCTGATTTATGCCATATCAATAAATTTGAGTTGAATAGTTATGTTTTTGCATCTATTTATTGCATTACGTTAAATTCAAGTGGAGTACAAGCATTTAAAGTACTATTCATTGCATAATAAGTTATTTTAACTGAATAAAAGCAATTGTGTGTGTTTTCAATTAGTTTTTGTTGTATTTGAAAAAAATATATGCAATTTGACTTTAATCTTGTCTATATTAAGGTTTTTTAACATAATACCATGATTACACATCTAATGTTTGCTATAATAACGTATTTCAATTGAAAATTAATATTTGACGATCTATTAAGGGCATTTAATTATGTTTTAATATAATCCGTATAATTACACATCTATTTGTCGGTATATCGTTCAATTTTAGGAGAATAGGCTCTTTTGTGGTCTGATTTATGCCATATCAATGAATTTGAGTTGAATAGTTATGTTTTTGCATCTATTCATTGCATTACGTTGAATTCGAGTGGAGTACAAGCATTTAAAGTACTATTCATCGCATTTTAAAAGCAATTGTGTGTGTATTCAATTAGTTTGTGGTGTATTTGAAGAGAATATATGCAATTTGACTTTAATCTTGTCTATATGAAGATTTTTTAACATAATACCATGATTACACACCTAATGTTTGTTATATTGATGTATTTTAATCGCAAATAGATATTTAGCGATCTATTATTGCCATTTGATTGCGTTTTAATGAAATACCTATAATTACACTTCTATTTGTCAGTATATCGATCACTTTTTAGAGAATAGACTTTTTTAGGGTTTGATTTATGACATATCAATAAATTTGAGTTGAATAGTGATGTTTTTGCATCTATTCATTGCATTACGTTGAATTCAAGTGGATTACAAGCATTTAAAGTACTATTCATCGCATAATAAGTTATTTTAACTGAATAAAAGCAATTGTGTGTGTATTCAATTAGTTTTTGTTGTATTTGAAGAGAATATATGCAATTTGATTTTAATCTTGTCTATATGAAGGTTTTTTAACATAATACCATTATTACACACCTAATGTTTGCTATAATAATGTATTTCAATTGAAAATTAATATTTGACGATCTATTAAGGGCATTTGATTGCGTTTTAATGAAATACCTATAATTACACATCTATTTGTCAGTACATCGATCAATTTTTAGAGAATAGGCTCTTTTAGGGTCTGATTTATGACATATCAATGAATTTGAGTTGAATAGTGATGTTTTTGCATCTATTCATTGCATTACGTCGAATTCGAGTGGATTACAAGCATTTAAAGTACTATTCATCGCATTTTAAAAGCAATTGTGTGTGTATTCAATTAGTTTTTGGTGTATTTGAAGAGAATATATGCAATTTGACTTTAATCTTGTCTATATAAAGATTTTTTAACATAATACCATGATTACACACCTAATATTTGCTATATTGATGTATTTTAATCGAAAATTGATATTTAGCTATCTATTAGGGGCATTTGATTGCGTTTTAATGAAATACCTATAATTACACATCTATTTGTCAGTATATCGATCACTTTTTAGAGAATAGACTTTTTTAGGGTCTGATTTATGACATATCAATAAATTTGAGTTGAATAGTGATATTTTTGCATCTATTCATTGCATTACGTTGAATTCAAGTGGAGTAAAAGCATTTAAAGTACTATTCATCGCATAATAAGTTATTTTAACTGAATAAAAGCAATTGTGTGTGTATTCAATTTGTATTTGTTGTATTTGAAGAGAATATATGGAATTTGATTTTAATCTTATTTATATGAAGGTTTTTTAATATAATACCTTAATTACACACCTAATGTTTGCTATATTGATGTATTTTAATCGAAAATTGGTATTTAGCGATCTATTAGGGGCATTTGGTTGTGTTTTAATGAAATACTTATAATTACACATTTATTTGTCAGTATATCGATCAATTTTAAGAGAATAGGCTCTTTTAGGGTCTGATTTATGCCATATTAATAAATTTGAGTTGAATAGTTATGTTTTTTCATCTATTCATTGCATTACGTTGAATTCAAGTTGATTACAAGCATTTAAAGTACTATTCATCGTATAATAAGTTATTTTAACTGAATAAAAGCAATTGTGTGTGTATTCAATTAGTTTTTAGTGTATTTGAAGAGAATATATGCAATTTGACTTTAATCTTGTCTATATGAAGGTTTTTTAACATAATACCATGATTACACTTCTAATGTTTACTATATTGATGTACTTTAATCGAAAATTGATATTTAGCTATCTATTAGGGGCATTTGATTGCGTTTTAATGTAATATCTATAATTACACATCTATTTATCAGAATATCGATCAATTTTAAGAGAATAGGCTCTTTTAGGCTCTGATTTATGACATATCAATGAATTTAAGTTGAATAGTGATGTTTTTGCATCTATTCATTGCATTACGTTGAATTCAAGTGGAGTACAAGCATTTAAAGTACTATTTATCGCATAATAAGTTATTTTAACTGAATAAAAGCAATTATGTGTGTATTCAATTAGTTTTTGTTGTATTTGAAGAGAATATATGCAATTTGACTTTAATATTGTCTATATGAAGATTTTTTAACATAATACCATGATTACACACCTAATGTTTGCTATATTGATCTATTTTAATCGAAAATTGATATTTAGCGATCTATTAGGGGCATTTGATTGCATTTTAATATAATACCTATAATTACACATCTATTTGTCAGTATATCGATCAATTTTAAGAGAATAGGCTCTTTTAGGGTCTGATTTATGCCATATCAATGAATTTGAGTTAAATAATTATGTTTTTGCATCTATTCATTGCATTACGTTTAATTCAAGTTCATTACAAGCATTTAAAGTACTATTCATCGCATAATAAGTTATTTTAATTGAATAAAAGCAATTGTATGTGTATTCAATTAGTTTTTGGTGTATTTGAAGAGAATATATTTTAACTGAATAAAAGCAATTGTGTGTGTATTCAATTAGTTTTTGTTGTATTTGAAGAGAATATATGCAATTTGACTTTAATCTTGTCTATATGAAGGTTTTTTAACATGATACCATGATTACACACCTAATATTTGCTATAATAACGTATTTCAATTAAAAATTAATATTTAACGATCTATTAAGGGCATTTAATTACGTTTTAATATAATCCCTATAATTACACATCTATTTGTCGGTATATCATTCAATTTTAAGAGAATATGCTCTTTTAGGGTCTGATTTATGCCATATCAATGAATTTGAGTTGTATAGTTATGTTTTTGCATTTATTCATTACATTATGTTGAATTCAAGTGGAGTACCAGCATTTAAAGTACTATTCATCGCATAATAAGTTATTTTAACTGAATAAAAGCAAATGTGTGTATTCAATTAGTTTTTATTGTATTTGAAGAGAATATATGCAATTTGACTTTAATCGTGTCTATGGGCTTGTTTGGTTGGTGGATGAATTTGGGTAAAGAAAGAGAAAATAATTTATTTTATAGAGTTGATGGGAAAGAAATTTATTTTAATATTGGGAGGTGTGTTGGATGTGAAATAAAGTTGATTTTAAGGTTGAAATTTGTGTTGGATGTGAAATAAAGTTGATTTTTAAGGTTGGAATTTGTGTTGGATGTGAAATAAAGTTATTAAAATTTATAATAAATTTAAAATATTATTATTTTATTAATTAGCCCATTTTTGGGCTCATGCCAAACAAGGCCTATATGAAGGTTTTTTAACATAATACCATGATTACACTCCTAATGTTTGCTATATTGATGTATTTTAATCGAAAATTGATATTTAGCGATCTATTAGGGGCATTTGATTGCGTTTTAATAAAATACCTATAATTACATATCTATTTATCAGTATATCGATCAATTTTTAGAGAATAGGCTCTTTTAGGGTCTGATTTATGACATATTAATGAATTTGAGTTGAATAGTGATGTTTTTGCATCTATTCATTGCATTACGTTGAATTCGAGTGGAGTACAGCATTTAAAGTAATATTCATCGCATTTTAAAAGCAATTGTGTGTGTATTCAATTAGTTTTTGGTGTATTTGAAGAGAATATATGCAATTTGACTTTAATCTTGTCTATATGAAGGTTTTTTAACATAATACCATGATTACACACCTAATGTTTGCTATATTGATGTATTTTAATCGAAAATTGATATTTAGCTATCTATTAGGGGCATTTGATTGCGTTTTAATGAAATACCTATAATTACACATCTATTTGTCAGTATATCGATCACTTTTTAGAGAATAGGCTCTTTTAGGGTCTGATTTATGATAAATCAATGAATTTAAGTTGAATAGTTATGTTTTTGCATCTATTCATTGCATTACATTTTCAAGTTGATTACAAGCATTTAAAGTATTATTCATAGCATAATAAGTTATTTTAACAGAATAAAAGCAATTGTGTGTGTATTCAATTAGTTTTTGGTGTATTTTAGGAGAATATATGCAATTTGACTTTAATCGTGTCTATATGAAAGTTTTTTAACATAATACCATGATAACACACCTAATGTTTGCTATATTGATGTATTTTAATTGAAAATTGATATTTAGAGATCCATTAGGGGCATTTGATTGTGTTTTAACGAAATACCTATAATTACACATCTATTTGTCGGTATATCGTTCAATTTTAGGAGAATAGGCTCTTTTGGAGTCTGATTTATGCCATATCAATGAATTTGAGTTGAATAGTTATATTTTTGCATCTATTCATTGCATTACGTTGAATTCAAGTGGAGTACAAGCATTTAAAGTACTATTCATCGCATAATAAGTTATTTTAACTGAATAAAAGCAATTGTGTGTGTATTCAATTAGTTTTTATTGTATTTGAAGAGAATATATGCAATTTGACTTTAATCTTATCTATATGAAGGTTTTTTAACATAATACAATGATTACACACCTAATGTTTGCTATAATAACGTATTTCAATATTTGACGATCTATTAAGGGCATTTAATTACGTTTTAATATAATCCGTATAATTACACATCTATTTGTCGGTATATCATTCAATTTTACGAGAATAGGCTCTTTTGGGGTCTGATTTATGCCATATCAATGAATTTGAGTTGAATAGTTATGTTTTTGCATCTATTCATTGCATTACGTTGAATTCAAGTGGAGTACAAGCATTTAAAGTACTATTCATCGCATAATAAGTTATTTTAACTGAATAAAAGCAAATGTCTGTATTCAATTAGTTTTTATTGTATTTGAAGAGAATATATGCAATTTGACTTTAATCGTGTCTAGGGCCTTGTTTGGTTGGTGGATGAATTTGGGTAAAGAAAGAGAAAATAATTTATTTTATAGAGTTGATGGGAAAGAAATTTATTTTAATATGGGGAGGTGTGTTGGATGTGAAATAAAGTTGATTTTAAGGTTGAAATTTGTGTTGGATGTGAAATAAAGTTGATTTTTAAGGTTGGAATTCGATCAATTTTAAGAGAATGGGCTCTTTTAGGATCTGATTTATGACATCAATGAATTTGAGTTGAATAGTGATGTTTTTGCATCTATTCTTTGCATTACGTTGAATTCAAGTGGAGTAGAAGCATTTAAAGTACTATTCATCGCATAATAAGTTATTTTAACTGAATAAAAGCAACTGTGTGTGTAATCAACTAGTTTTTGTTGTATTTTAAGAGAATATATGCAATTTGTCTTTAATCGTGTCTATATGAAGGTTTTTTAACATAATACCATAATTACACACCTAATGTTTGCTATATTGATGTATTTTAATCGAAAATTGATATTTAGCGATCTATTAGGGGCATTTGATTACGTTTTAATGTAATACCTATAATTACATATCTATAATACCATGATAACACACCTAATGTTTGCTATATTGATGTATTTTAATCGAAAATTGATATTTAGCGATCTATTAGGGGCATTTGATTACGTTTTAATGTAATACCTATAATTACATATCTATAATACCATGATAACACACCTAATGTTTGCTATATTGATGTATTTTAATCGAAAATTGATATTTAGCGATCTATTAGGGGCATTTGATTACGTTTTAATGTAATACCTATAATTACATATCTATAATACCATGATAACACACCTAATGTTTGCTATATTGATGTATTTTAATCGAAAATTGATATTTAGCGATCTATTAGGGGCATTTGATTGCTTTTTAATGAAATACCTATAATTACACATCTATTTGTCGGTATATCATTCAATTTTAAGAGAATAGGTTCTTTTAGGGTCTGATTTTTGCCATATCAATAAATTTGAGTTGAATAGTTATGTTTTTGCATCTATTCTTTGCA
>JAEMOT010001400.1:11268-45839 GCA_019297695.1 Apostasia ramifera | reverse complement strand
TCGAAGGCGTTTGGATTCCCCAGGAGCTCTCGCGGCCGCAAAACCTTATTGGGGACCCCGGTACTCCGGGGATTGCAACCCGTCAGTTGTGCTGCGGGGTATTTGATGGTACCCCCGAACATATGCGAGGTTCCCGCATGACTATTGCATCACCAAGCAACCGCTCGAGAAATTGCAGAAATGCTGTGGAGCAGGTCCTGCGATGGCATTTTGTCGTCCGGAAGAATGTCGGTGAGTGTCGTAGCTTCGGAACGAGAGATTGGCGTTGGGATGATATCCGAGTGGAGAGGTCTCCTGTCCCCCCAACCTCATTGAAGAATGGTATGGTGTGTGGGGATTCCGCCGTCTCGAAGGCGTTTGGAATCCCCGGGAGCTCTCGAGGCCGCATAAGCTTTTTGGTCCCCCAGTACTCCCGGGATTGCATCCCGTCAGTTGTGCTGCGGGGTATTTGATGGTTCCCCCGAACAAATGCGAGGTTCCCACATGACTCTTGCGTTTCCAAGCAACCGCTCGAGACAATTGCAAAAACGCTGTGGGGCAGGTCCTGCGATGGCATTTCGTCGTCCCAAAGAACGTCAGTGAGTGCCGTAGTGTCAGAACGAGAGATTGGCATTGGAATGATCTCCGGGAGGAGAGGTCTCCTGGCCCCCTAACCTCAGCGTGCTTCGAAAGTGCGATGCGCTGATTGGAGAATGTTATTGTGTGTAGGGATTCCGCCGTCTCTCAGGCGTTTGGATTCCCCTGGAGCTCTCGCCGCTGCATAAGCTTTTTGGAGCCACGGGAACTACCGGGATTGCATCCCGCCGGTTTTGCTGCGGGGCATTTTATGGTTCCCCCGAACAAATGCGAGGTTTCCGCGAGAGTCTTGCGTCTCCAAGCAACCGCTCGAGAAAAATACAAAAATGCTGTGGGGCGGGTCCAGTGATGACAATTCGCCGACCCGAAGAGCCTCGGTGAGTGCTGTAGCATCGGTATGAGAGATTGGCATTGGGATGATCTCTGGAAGGAGAAGTCTCCCGTTCCCCTAACCGCAATGCACTTCGAAAGTGTGCTGCGCTCATTGAAGAATGGTATGGTGTGTGGGAATTCCGTCGTCTCGAAGGCGTTTGGAATCCCCTGGAGCTCTCACGGAAGCGTAAGCTTTTTGGGGCCCCCGGTACTCCCGGGATTGCATCCCGCTAGTCGTGCTGCAGGGTATTTGATGGTACCCTCGAACAAATGCGAGGTTTCTGCAAGACTCTTGCGTCACCAAGCAACCGCGCAAAAAAATTGCAAAAATGCTGTGCAGCGGGTCGTGCGAAGGCAATCCACCGTCCCGAAGAACGTCGGTGAGTGCAGTAGCATCAGAACGAGAGATTGGCATTGGGATGATCTCCGGGAGGAGAGGTCTCCCAGCCCAACAACCTCAACGCGCTTCGAAAGTGTGGTACGCTGATTGAAGAACATTTTGGTGTGTGGGGATTCCGCGGGAACTCCCGTGATTGCATCACGTCGGTTGTGCTGTGGGTTATTTGATGGTACCCCTGAACAAATGCGAGGTTTCCGTGGGACTCTTGCGTCTCCAAGCAACCGCTCAAGAAAATTTTAAAAATGCTGTGGGGCGGGTCAAGCGATGGCAATGCGCCGACTCGAAGAACAATGGTGAGTGCCGTAGCGTCGGAACGAGAGATTAGCATTGAGATGATCTCCAGGAGGAGAGGTCTCCCGTCTCCCCAACCGCAGCGCGCTTCAAAAGTGCACTGCGCTCATTGAAGAATTGTATATTATATGGGGATTCCGCCGTCTCGAAGGCATTTATAAGTTTTTTGGTGCCCCCGGTACTCCCGGGATTGCACCCCGCCGGTTGTGCTGCGGGGTATTTCATGGTACCCCCAAACAAATGTGAGGTTCCCGCGAGACTCTTGCGTCTCCAAGCAACCACTCGAGAAAATTGCTAAAATGCTGTGGGGCAGGTCCCGGATGGCATTTCGTCATCCCAAAGAACGTCAGTGAGTGTCGTAGCGTCAGAACTAGAGATTGGCGTTGGGATGATCTCTGGGAGGAGAGGTCTCCTGGCCCCCCAACCTCAGCACGCTTCAAAAGTGCGATGCGCTGATTGTAGAACGTTACAATGTGTGGGGATTCTGCTGTCTCGCAGATGTTTTGATTCCCCTGGAGCTCTTGCACTGCGAAAGCTTTTTGGAGCCACGGGAACTCCCGGGATTGCATCCCGCTGATTGTGCTGCGGTGTATTTGATGGTACCCGAACAAATGCGAGGTTTCCGCAGGACTCTTGCGTCTCCAAGCAACCGCTCGAGAAAATTCTAAAAATGCTGTGGGTCGTGTCCTGCGATGGCAATGAGCCGACCCGAAGAACGTCGGTGAGTGCCGTAGTGTCAGAACGAGAGATTGGCGTTGGGAAGATCTCCGGGAGGAGATGTCTCTTGTCCCCCCAACTACAGCGCAGTTCTAAAGTGCGCTGCGCTCATTGTAGAATGGTATAGTGTGTGGGGATTCCGACGTCTCGAAGGCGTTTGGATTCCCGGGGAGCTCTTGCTGTTGCATAAGCTTTTGGGGCCCCCAGTACTCCCAGGATTGCATCCCGCCGGTTGTGCTCCGAGGTATTTGACGGTAGCCTCGAACAAATGCGAGGCTCCCGCGAGACTTTCGCGTCTTCAAGCAACTGCTCAAGAAATTTGCAAAAAAGTTGTGGGGCGGGTCGTGCGAAGGCAATCCGCCGTCCCAAAGAACGTTGCTGAGTGTGGTAGCATTGGAACGAGAGATTGGCATTGGGATGATCTCTGGGAGGAGAGGTCTCCCGACCCCCCAACCTCAGCGCGCTTCGAATGTGTGGTGCGCTGATTGAAAAATGTTATGGTGTGTGGGGATTCCGCCATCTCGCAGGCGTTTGGATTCTGCTGGAGCTCTCGTGGCTGTGTAAGCTTTTTGGCGCCACGGGAACTCCCGAGATTGCATCCCGCCGGTTGTGAGCGGGGTATTTGATGGTATCCCCGAACAAATGCAAGGTTTTCGTGGGAGTCTTCCGAAGCCATGCAACCTCTCGAAAAAATTACAAAAATGCTGTGGGGCGGGTCCAGGGATGGCAATGCGCCGGCCCGAAGAGCGTCGGTGAGTGTCGTAGCATCGGAATGAGAGATTGGCATTGGGATGATTTCCGGGAGGTGAGGTCTCCCGTCCCCCCAACCGCAGCGCGCTTCGAAAGTGCACTGCGCTCATTGAAGAATGGTATGGTGTGTGGGGATTCTGCCGTCTCGAACGCGTTTGGAATCCCTTGGAGCTCTCACGACCGCATAAGCATTTTGGGGCCCCTGGTACTCCCGGGATTGCATCCTGCTGGTTATGCTGCGGGGTAATTGATGGTACCCCTGAACAAATGTGAGGTTCCAGCAAGACTCTTGCGTCTCCAAGCAACCGCTGAAGAAAATTGCGAAAATGCGGTAGCGTTGGATCGAGAGATTGGTGTTGGGATGATCTCTGGGAGAAGAGGTCGGCCGACCCCCCAACCTCAGCGCGCTTCGAAAGTGCACTACGCTTATTGAAGAACGTTATGGTGTTGTCGGAACGATTTTCCGAACATCCTAGACGTGCTCAATCCCTCCTAGTGCTGTTCTTTCGTAGGAACGCTCGTTGCTTTCCTGGGAATGTTGTGTGGGGATTCTGCTGTCTCGCAAACATTTGGACTCCCCGGGAGTTCTCGCAGCTGCGTAAGCTTTTTGGGGCTGCTGGTACTCCCGGGATTGCATCTCGCGGGTTGTGCTGCGGGGTATTTGATCGTATCCCCGAATAAATGTAAGGTTCTTGCGAGAAATGGAACCACTTGAGAAAACTGTAGAAATGCTGTGGAGCAGGTCTTGCGATGGCATTTCGCTGTCCCGAGGAAAGTCGATGAGTGTCGTAGCGTCGGATTGAGAGAGTGGCATTCAGATGATCTCCGGGAGGAGAGGTCACCCGGCCCCCCAACTGCAGCACGCTTCAAAAGTGCGCTGTGCTGACTGAAGGACGTTGTGGTGTTGTCGGAATGATTTCCCGAACATCCTCGACGTGCTCAATCCATTCGAGTTCTTGGATTCCCTGGGAGACCTTGCGGCCGCGTAAGCTTTTTGGGGTCGCCGGTACTCCCGGGATTGCATTCCGCAAGTTGTGCTGCGAGGTATTTGATGGAACCCTTAACAAATGCGAGGTTCCCGCGAGACTCTTGCGTCTCCAAGCAACCGCTTGAGAAAATTGCAAAAATGCTTTGGGGCAGGTCATGCGATGGCAATGCGCCGTCCCGAAGAATGTCGGTGAGTGCCATAGCGTCGGAATGAGAGATTGGCGTTGGGATGATCTCTAGGAGGAGAGGTCTCCAGGCCCACCAACCTCAGCACGCTTCAAAAGTGCGGTGCGCAGATTGAAGAATGTTATGGTGTGTGGGGATTTTGCCGTCTCGCAGGCGTTTGGATTCCCCTGGAGCTCTCACGGCTGCGTAAGCTTTTTGGGGCCACAGGAACTCCTGGGATTGCATCCAAGCAGTTGTGCTGCAGGGTATTTGATGGTACCCCTGAACAAATGCGAGGTTTCCATAGGAGTCTTGCGTCTCCAAGCAACCGCTCGAGAAAATTGCAAAAAACTGTGGGGCGGCTCCAGCGATGGCAATGCGCCGACCCGAATAGCACAGCAGCAGTTTTTGCTGCCGCTGTGGCAGCAGCATAATGTGCTACTGCAGCAGAATGTGCTTCTGCTGCTGTGGCAGCAGCAAGCTCAGCTGCTGCTATCACAGCAGTAGGTTTTGCTGCTGCTACTGCCACAGTAGCAGCTGGTTTTGCTGCTATTGTTGCTGCGGCAGCAGCTGTTTGAGCAGCTGCTGCTGCTGCTGCGGCGACAGCAGCAGGTTTAGCTGCTGTTGTCGCTGCTACAGCTGCCCGGGCCTGCGCTCCACAAGAATCAGCTGCTGGGTGCTGATTCTGCAGCCCCGATCTTGCGCTGAATTTACCGTCGTCGGAGAAACCTGCAGAAAAAAAGTTAGCATAAAAAGGGTCGCTGATGTTACCAGCAGGTCTGGGTTTTTTCCGTGGCAAATGCGCTCCTTCATACAGCCAATTGAGAGTGCTAGAATTGGTGGGTGCAGCATCGTGCTTCCTCTTAGACTGGCTCCGCCCCGAATCTTGCAAGGTAGGGAGCATTGTTGTGCTTGCGGGACAAAGATCTGCAGTAGGAATGGAACATGCAAGTTGCACTCTCTGCTCTTTCGCATTCTGCAAATCTGTGGTGGGAGCCTTTCTTTTCCTGTATTGGCAGCTGGCTGGGCAGGGTTGCGCATCCTGTGAGGGAGATGAAGGGCTAGATTGAGGCTCACAATTGGCTTCTTCTGGCAGCCCAACATCAATCCCTGTTGCTGTTTCATCCCACTCCTTTTGTAAGGCATCGAAGACTGCACAAATGAAGTTACATTCACAGACAAAGTGTTGCAGGTCCTCTTCAGCAGGGCAGCCCCATGGGCATCTATTGGACTCTCACAAATACCGTCGTTAGAGCCAAGTGAAAGTGGGGATAGCATCACAACAAATCCTCCAGAGAAAAGTGACAAAGCGGGGCTGTGCTCGCAACTTCCAGACCCAACTATGCTGAAGTTCTCTGCCGCGGAAGAGATCTCTGCAAAGAGCTGCGGTGGGGGATTTGATAGAATCAAATTGAAGCCAGACTAGGCTCTCCCTCTCCTCTTTGTCAAGCCTCGGTAGCCTACCTATTCTCATTGTTAGTTCTAAGCCAAAGAATTTATCGAGCTTAGCTTGGTTCCATTCGCCGTTCTCATTAAGAAGCTGCTGAACGGTTAAGGGGGGCAAATCAATAGTGTTGATGAATGTAGGCCACCTCATGAATGGGTTGGGATCAACCCAAGCATCCTCCATAACTTTGGTACTGCTACCATTGCCGATTTTCCACATGGAGTTTTGTATGACTGGTGCCCCTCCCTAACAGATAAGTTTCCATGCCCATGAATCTCCCATCTTGGTGGAGAAGGTACTCTCTCTGTTTTCATACTTGGCCTGAAAGCATCTAACCCAAAGTGTGTCCTCATTATTCAGAAATTTGAAGGCAAGTTTGGCCACGAGAATGGAGCGCCACTCCTCCAAACGGTGGATGCCCAAACCCCCTGCAGTCTTCGGTTTTGTCACTTGCTCCCATGCCACAAGGTGAGCTGCATTTGAAGTGAGATTGCCACTCCAAAGAAAGCGTGTGGGAGAGGGAGAAGATTGGAATAGAAGTCAGCACGCTGTTTATAAGGGTGACTCTGCCAGCAAGTGATAAGTTTCTGGTGCCCCACGAAGAAATTCTACCCCTCACTGAATCAATAATGTGCTGAAATTTTACTTTTACTGGCCTCCTACTTACGAGCAGAATGCCCAAGTACTTGCCCTCAACTTGAGTGCGAAATCCCCATTTGTTAGCAATCATGCACTTCCTGCTTCCCTTCATCTTCTTGCTAAAACAAATGAAGGACTTACCCTTATTGATTTTCTGTCCAGACCAGCTGCAATAATTATCGAAGATACTATTTAGAATTCTGACAGCTCTGCAGGTGGCGGGGGCAAACATAAAGATGTCATCTGCAAACAGGAGGTGGGTAGTAAGCGGGCCATGTGCTGTTGTTCTGATCCCTAATAGATCATCTCTGTTCTGGTGGTGGTTGATAAGCAGGGAAAGCAATTCAGAGCAGAGAATGAACAAGTACGGAGACAAAGGGCATCCCTATCGGAAGCCACATGTTGCTTCTATCTAGCTGGATTTCTGGCCATTTATCATCAAAGCAAATCTCGAGGCTTCAACACATGCTAAGGCCCATCTGCTCCTGGTGTCGGGGAAGCCAAAATGCTGAAGCATTTTTTGTAAAAAGTCTCACCTCATTCTGTCGTAGGCCTGCTCCATATCAACTTTGATGGACATGTAGCCAGTGGAGGATTCAGATGAAGCTAGCTTCTGCATGATCTCTTGTGCTATCAGGCAGTTGTCAGCAATGCCTCGGCCCGGAACAAAGGCCCCTTTCTCTTGAGAAATGAGAGAGCTGAGGACGTCCTTTACCCGATTGATAAGGAGGACCACTATTGTATCCTTCCAACGCGTTGGCATGGACCCATATCTGAAGAAATGATGAACAGCAGTCAAGACATCAGAGCTGGAGGCACTCCAGTAGCCTTTAAGAAAGGAGCTGGTTATGCCATCAATTCCAGGAGCCTTGTTATTGCCAAGAGAGTTGATAGCAGCTACAATCTCCTCATTACTGACAGGTGAGCTGATCCTGAGTGCAACTTCCTGAGAGATCGTGGCTCTAGGTGGGGGAATGCTCAGCTCAGGCAAAGGGGAAATAGGGGGCCTCCATTTTGAGGAGAAGTGGCCAACCAAAGCAGCTTGGATCCCTTCTTTGTCTGTGATTTCCTCACCATTCTGCCCAACTAAGCGGTGGATATTGTTGCTACGCTTCCTGCAAGTTGCAGCTTTATGAAAAAAGGAAGTCTTGCGATCCCCACACTTGGCCCTCACCTTGGCTTGTTGTAGCCACCAAGTCTCCAGTCTGCTGAGGGTGGTGTTGTATTCTGCAACCAACTGTAGTAGGCAGTCCAACTCACTGTCAGTCAGGCCAGTGCCGATTGACTCCCTCAGTTGAAGCTCCGCAATTCTACTTTCTAGATCTTTGGCTTTGTCATGGATATTTCCTAACTTGTCCCGACTCCAAATCTTTAGTGCGAGAAGTGTGCGGGCAAACTTGTGGTTGAGTATGGCATGCGGGCTACCATGAGCGGGTTTTTGCAATTCTCTAGCCACAATGTCCTTGGAAGCCTCTTCGTCAAGTCAGACATCTTTAAATTTCATGGTGCTGCCTTGCGGTTTGATTTCCAAGTTTCTACCTTGAACCAAAAGCGGGCAATGATCAGACCCAATTCTGGTAAGGTGAGTAACAACAGAGCCTGGGAGAGTAGATAAAGCCGCTGAGTTGAAGCAAACTCTGTCCAATCTAACCCACATACGATCTTTGCCCTTCTTGTTGTTGCACCAAGTGTAATGCTGTCCACCATTCCAGCCATCATGAAGATCGTTGTTGGCTAGGAATCTTGCAAATTCATTGTGGGCCTCTGCCGGGATAAATGGGTTGCCCCCTCGCTTGTCTTCTTGTGATAAGATGCAATTAAAGTCACCTCCCACGAGGGCCGGAATCTCCGCATCTAAAATTGGAGAAATGGTGTTCCAGACGGATCGACACTTGATGTAGTCCTTGTCGGCATAAACAGCACATATGTGCCAAATATTTTTATCCATAACCGTAGCTTCGACAACAACAACTTGCTTACTACTGTGAATAACTTGAAGCCGGGCGATGTGGTTTAGCCAACACAATAATACCACCCGATTTACCTACTGATGGCTCCACATGAAAGTCTCATTGACGCCCCACGAGTCTATCTACTTCTCTTCTGGAGAATGATTGGACTCTGGTCTCCAAAAGACAGATCACCACTAGCGAGTGCTCCCTGATTAAAGCTTGAAGGTGATTGCGCGAAGCCGGCTTTTTAACTCCGCGATAATTCCAAAAGATGGCTATAATCATTGGGGGGGAGGAGAAAGGTTGAGATGGGGGGAGGGAGCCACCCTCCATATCAGTATCGCCTCAGATCTCCCTTCTTCTTTTATTTAATTTGCCATCAGTTGCTGGAGTTGTACAGCACTTGAGGTTAGCGAGTTCCCTCTCCCAGTGTTTTTTTGAGATTCTTTCCCTACTCTTGCAATTGATGGCAGTGGGGGAAAGAAGTTTCCGCAAAGGAGACTTCGCCTTCTTCTTGGCTGCAATAGAGGGCTGCATAGACGGGTTGTTGGATGGCTGGATGACTTCTTTCGCCAAGCTTGTGTCGAGGACAGCAAAAAGGTTGTTATGCTGGACGGAAGAGACCTTGTTGTCGTGGGCTTCAGCCTTAGTTGGGGTGGCTTCAATGCAATCCTTGGTTTCTCCAGGTTGCTGTTTTTCAGTGGCTGCAATCAAACCTGTACTTTGTATGCTGCAGAATTGAAAATCTGTATTGTTTTGTGGGTCTACACTTCCATTCTTCTTACACTGCAACAGCTCCTGCATTTGTTTGTGCTGTCCTGAAGTTACATGTTGCTGCGTCATTGCACTTTGCTGAAAAACTGTACTGTTCTGCAACTCTGTAGACCTTTTTTGCTTATTTTGCAGCAGCCTCTGCCCTGTTGTGTGCTGTCCCAGAGTTCGGCGTTGCTGGGATTCTACAGTTTACTGCAAATCAAAATTGTTCTGAGGTGTATGCTGTGTAGTTGGCTGTTTTGTGGTGCTTGAGGTCCAGTAGTTTGCTGTCCCATAGCTCTGTATTGCTGGATTGCAGGTTGCTATTGTTGCCGAGCTGGTTTAAGAGGGTGGACAGGTTTCTGCCTGCTGGGAATGTTGCTTGCCGCTTGTGAGGGTAGCTGTCCAGCCAAGATTTGTGGTTTCCTGCACCTATTGGTCACAACAATCCACGGACCAACATGGTCCTTCTCCGCTTCCCCGAGTGGCCGGGTAGGCTATGCAGTGATTTGCCGTCAAGGGGGGAATTGTTGACAAGAATTCTTTCATTCTCAGTTGGGATTGTGACGCCAGTGCTAGTGTCCATCATATTGTCAGAGGAAATCGGGGAAGGGCGGGTGGTTGCAGGAACTTGTGTCGTCGACCTAAAAAGGCCGCAGCACTTGTCCCTATGGCCAACCACACCACATTTAAAACAGATAACGGTGATGCCTTCATACTCAACCCTTTGGAAGAATTTGTCTTTCGGCCCGTTGATCCACACACCCGGTTTGAGGGGTTGGGTTAGGTTGACCCTCACGCAAATTCTTGCGAAAGCTATCTTCTCCATATTAGCGGTGATAGGGTCTAGCCAAAGTGGAGAACCAATCTCCGATGAGATTCTAGCTAGGTTCTCCATACCCCAACAATAAAGGGGGAGTTCAGGCAGTCTGATCCAGAGTGGTGTTGAGGTACCTGCCGAAGAGGGTCAAATCCAAAGACCAAACATCTAGTCCAAGGATTTGACCCGCTACCGTCCACGGTCCACTTCGGATCACTGCATCCCTATCTGCTTCGTTTTTGAAGCGACAAATGAAGTTGTCCCTACTAGCATCGAGGACTTTAAAGCCATCGTAGTGCCCCCAACGTTTATGAAGCTCAGCAGAGAGAAATTGAAATGGCAATCTCCTCCCAAAAATTTTGCCAACTAATGCGGAAGCCAACTTGGATTGCATATACGAAATGGAAGCTTTGTCAAGCTGGATCACTCCTTCTTGAATGTGGGCTGAGTTGGAGAGATCAATGTCTCCAAATCTAACATACTCCCTGCGAGCCCAAGCGAAGCTGGCTGCAAGAGATTGTTGAGGCTGCTGTTTCGGTGGGCTGCTGAAATTGTGAAGCTAATTCTGCAGTAAATCCCCTTGTTGTTGGCTACGAGTTGCCTCAGATTTCTGCAAGGATGGGTGAGAAGCTTGCTGGTTTGCATTGGACTGAGGTTGCAGGTGGTTGTTCTGCTTGCTGAGTGATGCAAAATGCTGTAATATGCTGACAACAGCAGTTTGTCGAACAACTGGTGGGCATATTTTGCTGGCTGATTCTGCAGACTGCAAAATGCCGACAGCGGCATTCAGTCAAACAGCTGGTGGGCAACGTCTGCTGCTGGTTGTAGTTGCAATTTTGACAGAAATTATAGGAAGACGTGACGCAGGCTGAACAGAATCGACCTGTATAACGGACTGCCCCAACGGGCCTCTTGCATCCTCACTCGGAATAAGTTTTGTAGCATCACAGGCAGTTGCAAAGATGCGACTGCCCCCCGGGCCGTAGGGTGGGACGAAATCATACCTTGAATGTGCTCAGGAATGGCAGCTCACGGTGAGGGGGAGGAAATCAGCAGCTGGGTATCATCTTCCTTGCAAAGGCTGGATTCCAGCCCTTCATTATTGCTGGTGTTGTCGATTGCTGCTGTACTATCCATGGGTTGGTGCCGTTCAGCCTTAAGATCCGGAATCTTCTGTCGAGGTAAATCTGAACATCAACTGAATACTTCGAATATCTTGCGAGATCTTGTAGTAGCGTCTGTTATTGGGACTGTTTGATTTGCTCATCTGTGTGACTCGAATATTACTGTGCGATTAAATTACTATTGGGTAATAATTAATTATGAGAATACCCTTTACCACATACCCTGGCTCTGATTTGTTGAGATATAGTTGCCCAATATCATTCGGTAAATTTATTAGATATCATTTAGGCTTGTTTTTAGATATTTAAAATTGACACGCTTCATGGATTTATAATTTCTTGATTATTACGTAATTGTCATTAGAGATATTCTTGAACTATTTTATGCTCATCCACTAGAATTATTTATTGATCTCTAATTTCGAATGCATCTTGCATATTGTCCTGCATCACTTAACCTAGAAGGCCAAAATCTTAGGCTTGAAGCCAAAGCCCGAAGGCCCAAGCCTAATGTTTGAGATTAGAAGTCCCAAGCCCGAAGCCCGAAGCCTGAAGTCAAATGGAAGGACAAATCCCAAACCACTAAAGACCAAGCCCAAATACTGAATCCTGATGGCCTAAGCCCGAAGGCCAAAGCCTAATGGACAAATGCCGAAGCCTAAAGCCTGATGGCCTAAGCCTGAAGCTTCAAGCCCTCTACGTGCAAGCTTGGAAACCAAAGCTCGAAGACCATAGCCCAAAGCTTAAAGCTAGAAGGCCGAACGCCGAAGCTAGAAGCCCAAATTCTTATGCCTAAAGCCAAAAGCCCAAGGGCCTATTTGATTTACCGCTTCAAACGGTTTCAAGCGAGACAAAGCCGATTTAATAAAATTAATTAGCCAAACAGTTTTAATTCATCACATAAGTCTGAATCTGTTTTAGAAGCATGAAACGACTACAATGTCACGAAGCCGAAACCATCTCTTGACTCATAACCACATCCCTTAAATATCTCAAATTTTAATATATATCCTCGTGAGACTTTTAAATTAATAATATTAAAATAAATTATAAAATTTTGAATAAATATTTTTTTATTTATTTTTATTATAAAATTATGTATTTTTTTTATTTTTGAGATTTTATTGTGAGATGAAGTGGTTTCTAAATTAATATTCATCCAAACAAAAAAAATTAAAGTAGATTCAAAACTAATTTCAAGCTACTTTTCATCCAAAAAAAATTTAAGTTTGAAACTGCTTCATTTATCTGAAATTGCTTCAAACTTTGAATCTGATTCTATTTATTTTGAACCTGAATCCGCTGTCAAACAGGCCCCAAAGGCCCAAGCCCGAAGCCACAAGGCCTAAACTCAAAACCCGAATCCCAAAGGCCCAAGTCCAACCTAATAGCCAAAGCTCAAAGCCCGAAGACCTAAGCCCGAAAGTCAAAGGCTGATGGCCAAAGCAAGAAAACTAAACACAAGCTTGAAGCAGCTTAAATCACAAAACCCCAATGCTTAAGCTCAAAGCCAAAACAATAGGGCCAAAGCTCAGTGACCAAATCCCAAAGCCCAATGCTTGAAGCCCAAAGTAGAAAGTGCAAAGGCCAAAGTCACAATGTCAAGCCTAAAGCCTAAAGCCTAAAGGTCCGAAAACGAAAGGCCAAAGGCCAAAGGCCCAATGCCGAAGCATAAAGCCAAAAGGTCTAAGCCCAAAGCCTTAGCCCAAAGACCAAAGCCGAATTATCAAAGGCCTAAGCTTGAATCCTGAAGCACGAAGTTCAAAGGTTGAAGCCCAAATCCTGAACCCCAAACACCAAAAGTCTAAGCCCAAAGCCCGAAGCTTTAATCCGGAGGGTTCAAACTCAAAGGCCAAAGGCCCAAGCCCAAACGCCCAAGCCTGAAGCCTAAAGCCCAAACGCCCAAGCCTGAAGCTCGAAGCCCAAAGGGCAAAATCTCATGCCTAAAGCTCGAATCCCGATAGCAGACGCTTGAACTCTATTTGTGCAAGCTTGAAGACCGAAGCCCAAAGACCGTCGCTCAAGGCCTGAAGCTGGAAGGCCGTTGGCCGAAGCTACAAGCTCAAATTCTTAAGCCTGAAGCAAAAAGCTCGAAGGCCGAAGCCCGAAGCCACAAGACCAAAACTCGAAGCCCGAAGCCTGAAGCCCCAAGCATGAAGGCGCAAGCCTAACGTGTGAGATGAGAAAGCCCAAGCCCATAACACCATCCAAAAGCCCAAAGCCCAAACCCCGAAGCTCAAAGCTTGATGGCTAAAGCCAGAATCCTAAAGACCTAAGCTTGAAGCCAAAAGCTTGAAGGCCTGAGCTCGAAGCCAAAAGGCCTAAACTCGAAGGCTCAAGTCAGAAGCTCGAATGCTCAAGCCCGAAGCTCGAAGCCCGAAGGCCAAAAGCTTAACGCCAGAAGATCGAAGGCCCAAGACCATGCTCAAAAGCTTGAAAATCGAAGCTCAAACCCAAAGCTTAAGGCCCAAATCCCAAGGCCCAAATCCCGAAGTCTAAGGCATTATTATTATTGTTTTTTAAATTAGTACCATTTTGGTCCTGTTTTGGTCCTGTTTTGGTCCTGTTTTGGTTCTCGCGCCAAACAGGGCCTAAAGGTCAAATCCTAAAGCCTAAAACCCATACCACGAAGCCTAAAGGCCGAAGCCTCGGTCCCAAAATTGAAAGGCTATTCTGAAAATCGAAGCACATTCCACTAAACACCAAGCCTAAATGCTAAAGCCTAATGGCCTAAATCCGAACACCATAGCCCGATAGACGAATGACCAACCCCGGAGCCTGAAGCTCGATGCCCAAAGCCTAAGCCCAAAGGTTCATGCCCAAAGCCTAAAGGCCCAAGCCGGAAGCCTGAAGCTTGCAGTCCCAAGCCCAAAGCCCAACAAACAAAGGCCCACTTCCACAACCTAAAGGTCCAAGCTTGATGCCTGAATCATAAAGCCTGAAGACTGATACTACAAAACCAAAGCTCGAAGGTTCATGCCTAAAGCCAAGAACCCGAAGCTCAAAAATCGATGGTTAAAGCCTAAACTCTGAAGCCTGAAGCTTAAATCTCAAAGCCCGAATGCCCAAGCTTGAAGTCCGAAACTCGAAGCCTAAACATCGAAGGCTCAAGCATAAAGCTCAATGCCCAAAGCACAATGCTTAATGCCCAAAGCCCAAAGCTCAAGGCCCAAAGCTTAAAGCCTGAAGTCTGAAACCAATGTCTTATCTCCCAAACCACAAAGTCCGAATGCCAAAAGACTAATGGCGAAGCCTAAAGCATAAAGATTTAAGCCCAAAGCCTAAAGCCGAAAAGCCCAAGCCTGAAGGCCGAAGCTCAACGACCGAAAGCCTAAGCTTCAATCCCAAAGCCGAAAGTTTGAAGGCTGCATCCCAAAGCCTGAACCCCAAATACCGAAAGACTAAGCCCAAAGATGAAGCTGAAATCTCAAAGCTTCAAACTCATAGGCCAAAGGACGAAGTTTAAAAAACAAAGCATAAAGCATAAAACCCAAATGCCCAAGCGTGAAGCTTGAAGCACAATGCGCAAAAGACCATGCCTGAAGCTCAAATCTTGATGGCCTAAGCATGAAGCTTGAACTGGCTTGAAGACTGAAACTGAAAGACCGTAGCCCGAAGCCCAAAGCCTGAAGCCACAAGGCCTAAATATGAAGCTTAAATCTCGAAGGGCCAAGTTTGAAGACCGAAGCACAATGACCGAATGCATAAAGCTAGAATTCCAAAACCCGAAGCCTGAACCCCAAATACCGAAAGACTAAGCCCGAAGCCCCAAGCTCAAATCCCTAAGCTTCAAACTCAAAGGCAAAAGGCCCAAGCCTGAAATAAAAGGGATGAAGCCTAAAGCCCAAATGCCCAAGCCTGAAGCTTGAAGCCCGAAGCGCAAAAGCTAGGTCTAAGCTTAAAGCCTAAAGCTTGAAGCCCAATGGCCAAAGCCAAAAGCCTAATAACCTAAGCTTTAAGCCAAAAGCTTGATGGCCTAAGCTCTAAGCCAGAAGGCCTAAACAGAAAGGCATAAGCCCAAAGGCCCCATCTTAAAGGCCCACGCCCAAAGGCCCAAGCCAAAAGCTTGAAATCCGAAGGCCCATGCCAAAAGCCAAAACCTTGGAGGTCTAAGCCTAAAGCATGAATCCCAAAGCCCAAAAGGCCTAACCCAAAGCCCAAAGCCTAATGGTTGAAGATCAAGGACCCAAACCCGAAGCCCAAAAGCCCTAGCCCTAACCCCAAAGCTCGTAGCCCAAAGTTTGAAGCACAAATGCTCAAACCTAAGCCCAAAACTCGAAGGCTCAAACATCCAACATGAAGCCCAAAACCTAAAGACCAAAATCTGAAGGTTGAAGGCTTAAGGCTCAAGCCAAAAGCTGAAAGCAAGTTGGTAAAAGCCTGAAGCAAGAAGCATGAGAGCCCAAACCTGAAGGCCAAAGCACTATGCCCATGTCGGATGCCTAAATGCACAAGTCCAAAGCCTGAAATCTAAAACCCAAAGGGCCAAGCCCAAAGCCCGAAGCCAGAATCCGAAAGGGCTAGGCTAGAACCTTCCCAAAGCTCAAAGTCTGAAGCTCTAACCCCGAGGCCTGAAGGCCTAAACCCAAAATCCTAAGCCCGAAGCTTAAAGCCTAAACACCGATGACCAAGGCATCATGCCCGGAGGCCCAAGCTTAAACCCCAAAGATCAAAGTCTAAAATACCTAAGCTAAAAGCTTAATGACTGAACCCAAAGGCCAAAGGCTTGGGCCTTTGGGCTTGGGCCTTTAGGCTTGGGCCTTTGGGCTTTGGACTTCAAGCATAGGCCTTCGAGCTTCGGGCTTCGGTATTCCAGCTTTTGCCTTCAAGCCCAGGCCTACGGGCTTTGGGCTTTATGTTTAGGGTTGAGACTTCAGGCTTGAAACTTCAGACACTGGGCTTCGGCGTTCGGGCTTCGGCGTTCGGGCTTCATGCTTTCAGCATTGAGCTTGGACCTTCGTGCTTCGAGCTTGAGACATCAGACTTCAAGCTTAGGACTGGGTATTCGGGCTTCATGCTTTGGGCACTAAGCCTAGGCATTCGGGCTTCAGGCTTGGGACTTTGGGCTTGGAGCCTAGGACTTCAGGTTTTAGGCTTCGCTTATCTAGCTTTGGTATTGAGCCTATAGGCTTCGGGCTTCAAGCTTTGATCTTGTGATGTGGGCCTTCGAGCTTTGAGCTTAAGGCTTAGCCCATTGAGCTTCGTGCTTTAAGCTTGTGTCTTTAGGCTTCGGGCTTTGGGCCACGGACATTGGGATTCAACTATATGCATCAGGATTTGGGCTTCAGGCTTAGACCTTTGGGCTTCCAAATTGGGCCATGGATTTCGAGTTCTTCAAGTTTTGGGCTTTAGGCTTCAAGCATGGGCCATTAAGGTTCGTATAGTTTGGGAATTTGGGCTACGCGCTTGGGCCTTCGGTCTTCGTGTCACGAGCATCGAACATCAAACTTGGGCCTCAAGCTTTGAGCTTCAAACTTGATCCTCAAGCTTTGGGCTTTAGCGTTGGGCATTCGGGCTTCAGGCTCTAAAGGTTTGAGCCTTTAGGCTTTAGGCTTTGGCTTTCAAGCTTCAGGTTTTAGGCTTTAGGCTAGTGCCAATAGGCTTTAATCATTGGGGTTAGGGATTCATGCTTGGTCTCTCAGGCTTCGGTTTAGAGGCATTAAGCTTCGAGCCTCAGCCTAAACGCCCAAGCCTGAAGTTTGAAGCCCAGAGCTCAAAAGCCTATGCCTTAAGCTTTGGGCAAGGACCTTCAAGCTTCAGGGTTTGGGATTTAGCTTTTGAACTTTGGGCTTCATGTTTTAGGCTTTGGGCATGGACCTTGACGATGTGATCATAATGTTTGATTACAATTTAACACCCTTATTGCATCAATATTCATTATTGACAGGTTTGACAATAGATTAGCTGCTAGACTGTAAGCATGTACATTGTATCTACTGTTTGCGCTGAGCTTGGGCAATTTGACTTTTGGCTTCAAATTGATACCTTTGAACTTCGGGTTTCATGCTACAGCCATGTGACTTAAAGTTTTGAGCTTCAGGCTTGGGGCAACAGGATTCAAGTTTTGTGTTACTGGCTTTAGGCTTGAGCCTTTGGTCTTCAGGCTTAGGAAGACTTCTGGCTTGGGCATACTGATTTTAGGCTTTAGGCTTGCGCTTTCGGGCTTGGGTCTTCAGGCTTCAAGCTTCTACCCTTAGGCTTCAAGCTTGGGCCTATGGGCTTTAGACATCAGGCATTGGGTTTGGGACTTCAAATTTTCAGATTCAAGCTTAGGCCTTCGAAATTTGGACTTCGGACTTCGAACTTTAGCTTTTGGGCTTCGAGCTTTGGTCATCCAGCTTGGGACTTCAAGTTTTAGGCTTTGAGCCTAATGCTTAAGGGTTTAGGTTTCGACTTCTGGCTTAGAGCTTTGGACTTCTGGCTTCTGGCATTGGGCTCGGGGATTCGGCCTTCGAGCTTCAGGCTATGGTCTCGGGCCTCAGGAGTGAGCCTTCGGCCATTAGGCCTAGGACGTTGAGCCTAATGCTTAAGGGTTTAGGAGTGCTTCCAGATTTGGCCTTAAGCCCTCTAGCTTGGGCCTCGAGCTTTGGGCCTCAGGCTTGAGCCTTTGGGCCCTAGCTTTTGCCATCATACCAGCAATAAAGCCCCGAATCCCATTACAACTCCGTACATAAGCACGCTTGGGCGAGAGTTGTACTAGGATGGGTAACCTCCTGGGAAGTAATCGTGTTACTTCATTTTTTTGAAAAACTCACGTGAGATAAGCACGCTTGGGCGGGAGCAGCACTGAAATGGGTAACACTCCGAATACCTTCGCGTTGCGACGGTTTTCCAGAAAAGCATTTAGGAAGAAATAAATTTTATTTTGGGGGTCAAACTCCAATAGAAGAATATGATGTAGAGCCAGATCATCGGCGTCAGCGACTTCGTTATAATCTACGACCCCAAGCGTAGATTATAATAATATATTTACTTGTACATAGTTATCATTATTTCTATATTTTATTTGAGTTGTTCTGAGTCGTATACTATGTTTATGTCAGTGGGAATGCCCACTTTGATGTCATATATGGGTTGGATCAAATTGGGTTCAAGAATAGTTCGCTTTGAATCAATTTAATTCAAGTTAGGGCAAGCTTTGGATTTATTTATGATGCAGCTAAAATATGAGGACCTTGCAGAAATTTCTCCATAAAAATTCAAATCCAACCCAAGAAATGGATCGGGTTTCCCTTCTTGCCGATCTGTGATGGGCCAAGCTCGACGGGCTCTGTCTCCACCGGGTTGCATCGCTCTGCTGCTCCGGCTCGCCATGACGTGCCGCGCTCGCTTCGCCTAATCCGGAAGGTGCTCGCGCCTGCTTCGCCGATGCGTCACATCGAGGCCGCGCCCGTTTCGCCGAGGTAAAGGTGACCGCGCCCGCTTTGCCAAACTCAGTTCGCGTCCAGGTGACTACATCCAACTGATTCCATGCATTACTCGGCACGTCAGCCACGATCTCGCGTTTGGCCGGCAACCTCCACTCCATCTTCTTCTTCTACAAAAGGGGAACTCAGAGAGGAGGCGAGGGAGGATGATGATTTTGGTGCGATTTCACCTTCAAAGTTGAAGAAGTGATCTTCCATTGAGCGAATTTGCGCAGGTGGCGTCGATTCGGACCGGGAACGCAGAGGGGCTGCAAGTTTCCTTGGTTTTTCTGTTCATCTTTTCTTTGAATCTTAGTTCCGGAAACGCAGAGAGGGTGCAGGTTTCCCAGGCTTAAGGTTCTCGTAAAATTGGACTTTATTCTCTGAAATTTCACACTTTACTTCTGTTCCTGTTTTTGGGTTTTGTTGGTTTTACTGGAATATTATTGCCAACTTCGCTGATAGCATATTCTGTTGGAATCAGACTTATTAATGTTAATTCTAGTTGATTGGCTTTAGTTCACTCATTTCATTGTTGCCATTTAATTCTAACTCACTGTTCCTGTCATTTATGACTTAAGCTTGGGGCTGAATTATGAATGAGATTGATTATCATTTTGTCTAAATAATTCCTGGGTTATTTGAATGCTACTGTTCATGTCATTCTCATTGCTGATATATCACCCTTAAATCTCTTTTCTCTTTGAGTTGGCTAGTGTCTAAGTTCAAGGCTCTCACATTGATATTGATTGATCTCCATGTCGGATAATCAAGTTGAATGGATTAGTAATCTTTAGCAATGTGATAGTTTCTTATTTAATTTGCTTAAGTTTCTCTGAAGTTGCATGGGTATTTTAATTTCTTTAGAAAACCTATTAAAGTTCAAGTGGGTATGTGATTGTTGCTAGATAGTATAATTTTATTTCAACTTAGTTTAATCTCCTCTTTATTTGTATTTAGTTATTTAAATATATACATATAAATCTTTGCGCTAACTTAATATTAGTAGCATTAGGATCGCCTTAAACCGATCCCCGCGCTGCATCAAAATACAAAGCACAAATTGGGCGGCAGCATCCCTGGTGATCCAAAAAGAATTCGAGAAGCAAACCTTATAGGTGAGACCATACCAGCACTAAGCCCTGGATCTAATCAGAACTTTGCAGTTAAGCGTGCTTGCGCGAGCGTTGTACAAAGATGGGTGACCTCTAGGGAAGTCATCGTGTTGTATCATTTTTTTGAAAAAATCACGTGAGTTAAGCTTCCTTGAGCGTGAGCAATGCCGGGATGGGCGACGCGGTGGGCAACTATCGCGTTTTGTCAATTTTTCAAAAATTTATTTTGAATGAATTGAATTTAATTTTGGGGGTCGAACTCCATCAGGAGAATACAAAGCGGAAATCGGGCGGCAGCGTCCCTTGAGACCTAAATAGAAATCTGGAAGCAATCCTTATTGGTGCGACCATACCATCATTAAGGCACCAGATCCCTCCAGAACTCTGCAATTAAGCGTGCCTGGCGAGAGTAGTATTAGGAAGGGTGACATCCTCAGCATCACATAAGTTAATCGTGCTTCAGCTAGAGATGGGTGACGCGCTGGGATGGGCGATGCGCTGGGAAGCTGTCGCATTGCACCGGCTATTTAGAAAATCATTAAGGAAAAAATAAATTTTATTTTGGGGCTCGAACTCCGTCAGGAGAATACAAAGCGAAAATCGGGCGAAAACATCCTGGGTGATCTAAATGGAATTCGGGAAGCAAATCTTACGGTCATGACTATACCAGCACTAAAGCACTGAATCCCATCAGAACTCCGCTATTAAGCACGCTTCGACGAGAATAGTACTATGATGGCTGACGTCTATGGAAGTCCTCGTATTGCATTCATTTTTGGAAAAATCACGTGAGTTAAACGTGCTTAGACAGGAGCAGTGCCCGGATGGGCGACGCACTAGGATACCATCGCGGTGCGCTGGTTTCCTAGAAAAGCATTTAGGAAGAAATAAATTTTATTTGGGGGTCAAACTTTATCAGGAGAATACAAAGCGAAAATCAGGCTATCGCGTCCCGCATGATCTAAGTAGAATTCGGGAAGCAAACTTCATGTGTGCGACTATACCAGCACTAAAGCATCGGATCCCATCAGAACTCCACTGCTTGGCGTGCTTAGCTGAGACTAGTACTAGGATGGGTGACCTCCTCAAAAGTACTCGTGTTTCATTCTTTGTTGAAAATAATCACATGAGTTCGTGCTTGGGCGGGAGCAGTGCCAGGATGGGCAAGAGCAGCACCATGATGTAAGACACGCTGGGAAGCTATCGTATTGCGCTGGTTTCCAGAAAATTATTTTGAAAGAAATGAGTTTTTTTCAAGGGTCAAACTCATTATACAAAGCGGAATCGGGCAGCAGCATCCCGGGTGATCTAAATCGAATTCGGGAAGCAAATCTTACGAGTGCGATCATACCAGCACTAAAGCACTAGATCCCATCAGAACACCGTAGCTAAGTGTGCTTAGGTGAGAGTAGTACTAGGATGGGTGACCTCCAGGATATTCCTCATACTGCGTCCTTTTTTGGAAAAAATCATGTGTATTATGCATACTTGGGCAGGAGCAGCGCTGGGATGGGGGATGCGCAGGGATGTCGTCGTGTTGCGCTGGTTTTCCAGAAAATCAATTAGGAAGAAATTCTTTTTAGTTTGGGGCTCGAGCTTTGTTAAGAGAATACAAAACGAAAATCGGGCTGCAGCAATCAGGTGATCTAAATAGAGTTTAGGAAGCAAACATAGTGGTTGCGATCGTATCTGCACTAAAGCATCAGATTGCATCAGAACTCCGCAGTTGAGCGTGCATGTGCGAGAGTAGAACTATGATGGGTGACCTCTTGGGAAGTCCTCGTGTTGCATCTTTTTTTGGAAAAAAATCACGTTACACGTGCTTGGGCAGGAGCAGCACCAGGAGGGGGGACTCGCTGGGAAGCCATCTCGTTATGCCCATTTTTCAAAAAATCATTTAGGACGAAATGAATTTTATTTCGAGGGTCGAACTCCATCAGAAGAATACAAAGCGGAAATCGAGTAGCAATATCCCGGGCGATCTAAATAGAATTCGGGTACGACTATATGAGCATTACAAGACTGAATCCCATCCGAACTACGCAATTAATCGTGCATGAGTGAGAGTAGCACTAGGATGAGTGACCTCCTGGAAAGTCCTCGTGTTGAATACTTTTTTGAAAAAAAATCATGTGAGTTAAGCGTGCTTCGGCGGGAGCAGTGCCGGGATGGACGACGTGCTGGTTTTCCAGAAAATTATGGGGTCGAACTCCATCTGGAAAATGTAAATTGAAAATCTATCGTCAGTGTCCCGGGAGATCTAAATAGAACTCGAGAAATAAACTTAATGGGTGCGACCATACTAGGACTAAAGCACCGGACTCCATCAGAACTCTGCAGTTAAGCGTGCTTAGGCGAGAGTAGTACTAGGATGGGTAACTTCTTGGAAAGTCCTTGTGTTGCATCCCTTTTTGGAAAAAATCACATGAGTTAAGCATGCTTAGGTGAGAGATGCGCCAGGATAGGTGACGTGTTGGGAAGCTATCGCATTGCGCTATCTTTTATTTCGGGGCTCGAACTCTATCACGCAAATACAAAGCGAAAATCGGGCGGCAGTGTCCCGAGTGATCTAAATAGTATTCGGGAAGCAAATTTTATTGGCGTGACCATACCAACACTAAAGCACCGGAACCAATCAAAACTCTGCAATTAAGCGTGCTTGGCAGGAGTAGTACTAGGATGGGTGACTTTCAGGAAAGTTTTCGCGTTGCATTTTTCGTTGGAAAAAATCACATGAGTTAAGCGTGCTTGGGCGGGAGCAGCATCGGGATGGGTGATGCGCTGGGAAACAATCGCGTTGCATCGGTTTTGCAAAATATTATTTAGGAAGAAATTAATTTTATTTTGGGAATCAAACACGATTAGGAGAATACAAAAAAAAATGGGCGGCAGCATCTGTAGTGATCTAAATAGAATTCGGGAAGCAAAATCTTACGTGTGGGACCATACCAGCACTAAAGCACCGGATCTCCTCAGAACACCACAGTTAAGCACGCTTAGGCGAGAGTAGTACTACGATGGGTGACCTCCTAGGAAGTCCTCTGCTGCATCTTTCTTGGAAAAAATCACGTGAATTAAGCGTGCTTTGGCGAGAGCAGTGCCAAGATGGGCGGTGGGCTGGGAAACCGTCGCGTTGCTCCAATTTTACAAAAAATCATTTAGGAATAAATGAATTTTATTTTGGGGGTCGAACTCTATTAGGAGAATACAAAGCAAAAATTGGCCGGCAGCATTCCGGGTGATCTAAATAGAATTCGGGAAGAAACTTATCAGGTGTGACTATGCATTAAAGCACCAGATCCTGTCAGAACTTTACAATTAAGCGTGCTTAGGCGAGAGTAGTACTAGGATGGGTGATCTCATGGGAAGTTCTCGTGTTGCATTCTTTTTTGGAAAAAATCCTGTGAGTAAAGCATGCTTGGGCGGGAGCAGCGACAGGATGGGCGACGCGCTGTGAAATCATCGTATTATGTAGGATCATTCCAACACTATGGCACCGGATCCCATCAGAACTCCGTAGTTAAACGTATTTGGGCGAGAGTAGTATTAGGATGGGTGACTTCCAGGGAAGTCCTCATATTGCATCTTTTTTTATAAAAAATCGCGTGAGTTATGCGTGCTTGAGTGAGAGCAGCACCGGAATGGGCGATGCGCTGGGAAGCTATTACGTTGTGCTGGTCTTTCAAAAAATCATTTAGGAAGACATGAATTTTATTTCGGGGCTCGAACTCCGTCAGGAGAACACAAAGCAGAAATCGGGAGGCGAGGGAGGATGATGATTTTGGTGCGATTTCACCTTCAAAGTTGAAGAAGTGATCTTCCATTGAGCGAATCTGTGCAGGTGGTGTCGATTCAGACCGGGAACGCAGAGGGGCTGCAGGTTTCCTTGGTTTTTCTGTTCAGCTTTTCTTTGAATCTTAGTTCCGGGAATGCAGAGGGGCTGCAGGTTTCCCAGGCTTGAGGTTCTCATAAAATTGGACTTTATTCTTTGAAATTTCACACTTTACTTCTGTTCCTGTTTTTGGATTTTGTTGGTTTAACTGGAATATTATTGCCAACTTCGCTGATAGCATATTCTGTCGGAATCAGACTTATTAATGTTAATTCTAGTTGATTGGCTTTAGTTCACTCATTTCATTGTTGCCATTTAATTCTAACTCACTGTTCCTGTCATTTATGACTTAAGCTTGGGGCTGAATTATGAATGAGATTGATTATCATTTTGTCTAAATAATTCCTGGGTTATTTGAATGCTATTGTTCATGTCATTCTCATTGTTGATATATCACCCTTAAATCTCTTTCCTCTTTGAGTTGGCTAGTGTCTAAGTTCAAGGCTCTCACATTGATATTGATTGATCTCCTTGTGTGATAATCAAGTTGAATGGATTAGTAATCTTTTAGCAATGTGATAGTTTCCTATTTAATTTGCTTAAGTTTCTCTGAAGTTGCATGGGTATTTTAATTTCTTTAGAAAACCTACTAAAGTTCATGTGAGTATGTGATTGTTGCTAGATAGTATAATTTTATTTTAACTTAGTTTAATCTCCTCTTTATTTGTATTTAGTCATTTAAATATATACATATAAATCTATGCGCTAACTTAATATTGGTAGCATTAGGATCGCTTTAAACCGATCCCCATGCTGCATCAGCTTGGTATCAGAGCCTATGTTCAGCCTAGGTTCATTCTAGGTTCATTCTAGGTTAGTGCTTAAATTTGCATTTAGTTGTATATTTATTTTAGTTTGCATTTTAGTCTATTATGTCAACCCGTAGTGGCCTACATTTTCGGGATGATGAGATCGAGAGTACTCCTCGTGATCTCATACTGCAGCTTCAGGAACAAGTTAAAAATTTAACGAATGAAGTAGCAGCCCTTAAATTTAATAAGACCACTACCTCTGAAATACCATGTGTTACTGAAGAACACGTTGAGGCTTCACAAAGCATCCACCTTGGATGGTTGCCCCACCTCCTAGGGCAACACCAGAACCTTACCTTCTAGAGGATGATCTATTCTACGAGAGTGATGATTTTTATCATCCTTCTACACGTCATACTAGACGCTTAGGACCTCCAGGAGAGGCGTATCTTCACCAAGGTGTAGGAGGTAGGTTACAATATGGATACGATGCTCCTTATCGGGCTCGTAACTCATATCAAAGAGAGCCTCTACGGATACCTGCTCCGCGACCACCATATTGCCAGGATCGTTATCCTGAGCCTAGGCCTCGATGCTATGAGCGTGAGACTGGAGATGCTAGACGTCTTGAGCGTGATCCTGATGCTGAACTAACCCGCAGGGTTAAGGTTGACCCACCCACATATGATGGTCGACTTGACCCTAAGATTTTTGCTGATTGGGTTATCGACATGGACCAGTTTTTTGACTGGCAGCCTTGTTTGAGTTGAATAGGGTTCGTTTTGCTAAGATGAAGCTAGTGGGTCATGCTAAGACCTACTGGGTCAATCTAGAAAGGCAAGAGTATAGGAATGGTCAACCTACTATTTCTTCATGGGAGGAGATGAAAGAGCTCCTTAAGGCCAAGTACCTCCCATACTCCTTTCAACATAGACTCATGGATAAGTTAGCTCATTTGAGGCAAGGTTCTTTAAGTGTCACTAATTACATGAGCCGGTTCGATGACTTGCTGGTTCGATGTTACCTTCAGGAAGATGAACAATATACTATTGCCCGATTTAGAGCTGGCTTACGAGATGATATTAAGAGAGAAATGTTGACTCGACAAGGCTACACTCTAGAGGAGGCTTTTCAGTGTGCTGTTGATATAGAATAGTACATGAAAACCACGACAGCGAGAAAGGTTGGAGCTAACACCGGAAAATCCACCAAAAAAACCCGATCAGATTCCATTTGGATTCAAGAGTGGTAGTACTGCTACTATTACTGATAAAGGTAAAAAACCAATGACTGGGAGCACGTCTGCCTCGAAGCCCAATGATATTACGTGTTTTGTTTGTGGCAAGACTGGACATTATATGAGTCAATGCCCACAACGAACACTTTTTCTCAGTCATAGGACTGAAGCTGAGATTGAGGAAAAGATAGAGGATAGCGTCGAAAAAGATGACGTTGATCCTATGGAAGAGTTCGCTAGTGTAGTTGAGGAAGACATAGGGTCTTCTCAATTAGCAGCGATGAGGTGCATCATTGCGACACCTAAAGTCGATCCCGATTGGAGACGCACTGCTATTTTTCACATGTATTTTAAATATGGAGATATACACTGCAAGTTAATTATCGATAGCAGTAGCTGCATGAATGTATTAGCAACGTCTGCCATTGCGCGAATGAATCTAAGTACAGCTGTGGAAATTTCTGATGCTGATTTTAAGGAAGCAAAGGAGAGCTTCAAATACTGTCTTGCTGGTAAGCTTTGGTCAGATAGGCCTTTCAACTTTGATGCAATGCTCAATACCCTAAAATCTATATAGAGGCCCGCCAAGGGTCTAACTTGCAAGCACATGGGAGACAACCTTTTTTTGTTCCTAATTTTTGCCAGAGGTGACATATTCAGGGTAATGGAGGGCTCCCCCTGGACCGTTGACCAACACATCCTACTCCTAAAAAAGCTTTTAGGTGATGAACGGCCAAGCGAGGTTAACCTCCATTGCTCCCCTTTCGGGATTCACCTGGCAGATCTACCCATGGGCTTAATTACGAAACAAATTGCGACTAAGCTGGGACAATAGTTAGATGAGGTCCTTGATGTGGACGAGGATCAGGAGACAGCGGGATGGGGCAAGGATTTGAGAGTCCGAGTTTTAATTGATGTCCAAAAACCTCTAAAAAGAGTGATCCCTATGCAAATCCCAAACCAGACTCGCTCTATCCTTGTGAAAGTTTCGTGATGCAGCGCCAGATTATCAGCGATAGTGAGTTCGTTATAATCTACGACCTCGAGCGTAGATTATAATAATATATTTGCTTGTACATAGTTATCTTATTTCTATATTTTATTCGATTTGTTTGGAGTCACACATTATGTTTATTTCGGTGGAAATGCCCACTTTGATGTTATGTATATATAATGAGTCAGTCTGAGTCTTATGTGTGAGTCGGATCAAATTGGGTTCAAGAATAATTCATTTTGAACCAATTTGATTCAAAGTTAGTCAAATCTTGGGACTTATTTATGATGCAACTAAACAATGAGGACCTAGCTGTAATTTCTCCATAAAAGTTCAGATCCAACCCTAGAAATGATCGGGATTCTCTTCCTTGTCGATCTGTGATGCGCCGAGCTCGAAGGGCTCTGTCTTCGCTGGGTTGCATCGCTCGGCTGCTCCGGCTCACCATGACGTGCCGCGCTCGCTTCGCCGAACACGGAAGGTGCTCGCGCCTGCTTCGCCGACGCGTCACATCGAGGCCGCTCCCGTTTCGCCGAGCCGAAGGTGACCGTGCTCGCTTTGCCGAACCCAGTTCGCGTCCAGGTGACTACGTCCAATTGATTCCACGCATTACTCGGCACGTCAGCCACGATCTTGCGTTTGGCCGGCAACCTCCACTTCTTCTTCTTCTTCTATAAAAGGGGAACTCAAAGAAAGGGGCAGGATGATGCTGTTGATGAGATTTCTACCTGAATTCGAGTGGAGAGTTTGCTCCTTTCGCTGTGAATCTACGCAGGTGGCATCGATTCGGACCGAGAACACAGAGGGGCTGCAGGTTTCCTTGGTTTCTCTGTTCTGCTTTGCTTTGAATCCTAGTTTCAAGTTCAGTTCTGTGTTTTTTTTTTTATTTCCTTTGGATCATGATCAGCTCTGTTTATTCATAATTTGCCGTGGATCATGTTCAGCGCTGTCTGATAACTGGTTCCTAATCATTTGCCTTCCTTAATCTCATGATTATATTCAGTTGCTTGACAATTATCTGAGCCACCTATTCACCATGATTTTCCTACATGTTTTGTTTGCTGAAATCCAATAATAAATTTTGACATATTGCAAATTGTTTGGTTCTCAAAATTAAGGAGTTAAGTTTATTGAATGGCGGTTAATCTATATTAATTTGATAGCTTCTTATTTTCCAAATTGCTTAAATTTCGCTGAAGTTGCCTAGAGCATTGTAATTTGCTTTAGAAAATCCATTAAAGTTTATGTGAATTTGTGGTTGTTGCTAGATAGTATAATTTACACAACTAGTTCAATCTCCTCAAATTAGTAGCATAACATTGCATTTATGTATCTTTTAATTTAATTATCATGATCATAGTCATTAATCGCATTATTACCTAGGCACGAGTCTTATTGGTCGTGTGACTCGCTTTAGCGATTCTCGCGCGGCATCAGCTTGGTATCAGAGCCTGGGTTCATCTTAGATTCATTGTAGGTTAGTGCTTAGATTTGCATTTTATTTTATGTTCATTTAGTTTGCATTTTAGTCTGCATTTAGTCTGTCATGTCAACCTGTAGTGGCTTACATTTTCGGGATGATGAGATCGAGAATACTCCTCGTGATCTCATACTACAGCTTCAAGAACAAGTTAAAAATTTAACGAATGAAGTAGCAGCCCTTAAAGTTAGTCAAGCCACTACCACTGAAATGCCACGTGTTACTAAAGAACACGTTGGGGTTCACAAAGCCATCCACCTCGGATGGTTGTCCCACCTCCAGAGAGCAACACCAGAACCTGACCTTCTAGAGGATGATTTATTCTATGAGAGTGGTGATTATTATCATCCTCCTAGACGCCGGATTAGGCCCATAGGACCTCGAAGTGGGGCGTACCCCCTCCAAGGTGAAGGAGGTAGATTATAATATGGATACGATGCTCCTTATCGGGCTCGTAACTCATATCAAAGAGAGCCTCTACGGATACCTGCTCCGCGACCACCATATTGCCAGGATCGTTATCCTGAGCCTAGGCCTCGATGCTACGAGCGTGAGACTGGAGATGCTAGACGTCCTAAGCGTGATCCTGATGCTGAAGGGTTAAGGTTGACCCACCCACATATGATGGTCGACTTGACCCTAAGATTTTTGCTGATTGAGTTATCGACATGGACCAGTTTTTTGACTGGCAGCCTTGTCTGAGTTGAATAGGGTTCGATTTACTAAGATGAAGCTGGTAGGTCATGCTAAGACTTATTGGGTCAATCTAGAAAGGCAAGGGTATAGGAATGGTCAGCCTACTGTCTCTTCATAGGAGGAGATGAAAGAGCTTCTTAAGGCCAAGTACCTCCCATACTCCTTTCAAGATAGACTTATGAATGAGTTAGCTCATTTGAGGCAAGGTTCTTTGAGTGTCACTGATTACATAAGCCAGTTTGATGACTTGCTGGTTCGATGTGACCTCCAGGAAGATGAACGTTATACCATTGCCCGATTTAGAGCTGGCTTGCGGGCTGATATTAAGAGAGAGATGTTAACTCGACAAGTCTACACTCTAGAGGAGGCTTTTCAGTGTGCTGTTGATATAGAACAGTACATGAAAACGACAGTGAGAAAGGTTGGAGTTAACACCGGTGAATCCACCAAAAAACCCGGTCAGACTCCATTTGGGTTCAAGAGTGGTAGTACTGCTACTACTACTGATAAGGATAAGAAACCAATATTTGAGAGCGCGTCTGCCTCCAAGCTTAACAGTATTACGTGTTTTGTTTGTGGCAAAACTGGACACTATATGAGTCAATGCCCACAGCGAACACTATTTCTCAGTCATAGGACTGAAACCGAGATTAAGGAAGAGATAGATGATAGCGTCGAAGAAGATGACGTTGATCCCATGGAAGAGGTCGCTAGTGTAGTTGAGGAAGACATAGGGTCTTCTCAATTAGTAGTGATGAGGTGCACCATTGCCACACCTAAAGTCGACCCCGATTGGAGGCGCGCCGCTATTTTCCACATGTATTTTAAATGTGGAGATATACACTACAAGTTGATTATTGATAGTGGTAGTTGTATGAATGTGTTAGCAACGTCTGCCATTGCGCGAATGAATCTTAAGGCAGAAGCTCACCCACGACCTTATAAGGTCGCATGGGTTGACGAGACCATGATCCCTGTGACCCAGAGGTGTTTAGTCCCTATTCAGTTGGGAACTTATTCTGAGAAAATTTGGTGTGATGTTCTGCCTATGAATATCGCTCACGTATTACTTGGTGGACCGTGGCTATACGATCGAAATGTGATTCACTATGGCCGATCAAACACCTATATATTCACCTTTAAGGGAAAGAAGGTGAAGCTGAATCTTGCAAAACTTAAGGAGTCTTTGAAATTAAAAGCTAAAGAATCATCTGCTCCGTTAGAGCAAAAGAAATCTCTTCATATACTTAGCTCATATAAATTTGAGCAAGAAATTAAGAATGAAGCAATTTTCTATGCACTAGTAGTGCGTGAGAAGAAATAAGGCTACCCTTACTGGAGACCGCATTTTGCGATTAATTCTTTTGAAGCTGCCAGTATAGTTTGTTTAGGGGATTTATCTGATGACGGTTCTACGACTTTTGAGTTAAATCTGTAGCGCTTCTAAGATAGCCTCTAAAAGTTTAGTTATGTCGTACTCGAGTCATATTGCATTTTATTTTAGTCAGTCATTGATCGTCATCATCTGAGTCAGTTTATTAGGTTGACATCATTAGTGTCGAGTGCATCGGTCATATTAGCTTTTGGCATAGGACTAGTGAGTTTGCACCATCTTTTGCATAGCATATGTATGATCTGCATGAGGAGATTAGGCAAAATTTGGCTTTAAATTATGCTAAATATAAAAGTATTGCAGATTCACATAGACAAGTAGTGGAGTTTTCTATAGGAGATTATGTAATGGTCCATGCAAATTCAGTTAGATTTCCTCATGGAAAATCTAAGAAACTTACTGCAAAGAAGATAGGACCTTATCAAATTATCAGGAAGATTAGCTCTAATGCATATGCACTTGATTTACCTGACCATATTGGGATCAATCCAGTTTTAAATGTGTCAGATCTTGTTCTTTTTCATGAGCCACTTTCTGGTTATGTTTGTCCTTCTGAGTCTACTCCACCTACCTCCACCAGTTTAAGTTCCACTTCCAATCCCAACCTTATTCCCAATCACAAACCCAAAGAGCCAGTGAAAACCTCCAAATTTGCAGTCTCTCTCCCTCCTTAGCTTACAGTGCCACCGGTACAGCATATACCTGAGGGGATTTTGAGTGATCAGATTACTTTTACTACTGACGGGTTATTACACAGGTTCCTTATCAGATGGAGAGATTTGTCACCTACAGATGATTCATGGATTACATACGATGAGTTGACACATCTTCATCCTAGCTTACTGGAGTAGTACCTGCAACAATCTTCGACGGAGTCGAATTTTTCGAAGCCGGGGAGGATTGATGCAGCGCCAGATTATCAGCGACAGGGAGTTCGTTATAATCTACGACCTCGAGCGTAGATTATAACAATATATTTGCTTGTACATAGTTATCTTATTTTTGCATTTTATTCGAGTTGTTTGGAGTCGCACATTACGTTTATTTCGGTGGGAATGCCCACTTTGATGTCATGTATATATAATGAGTCAGTCTGAGTCTTATGTGTGAGTTGGATCAAATTGGGTTCAAGAATAATTCATTTTGAACCAATTTGATTCAAAGTTAGTCAAATCTTGGGACTTATTTATGATGCAGCTAAACAATGACGACCTGGCTGTAATTTCTCCATAAAAGTTCAGATCCAGCCCTAGAAATGATCGGGCTTCTCTTCCTTGCCGATCTGTGACGCGCCGAGCTCGAAGGGCTCTGTCTCCGCCGGGTTGCATCGCTCGGCTGCTCTGGCTCACCATGACGTGTCGCGCTCGCTTCGCCGAACCCGGAAGGTGCTCGCGCCTGCTTCGCCGACGCGTCACATCGAGGCTGCGCCCGTTTCGCCGAGCCGAAGGTGACCGCGCTCGCTTTGCCGAACCCAGTTCGCGTCCAGATGACTACGTCCAACTGATTCCACGCATTACTCGGCACGTCAGCCACGATCTTGCGTTTGGCCGGCAACCTCCACTTCTTCTTCTTCTTCTATAAAAGGGGAACTCAAAGAAAGGGGCAGGATGATGCTGTTGAAGAGATTTCTACCTGAATTTGAGTGGAGAGTTTGCTCCTTTCGCTGTGAATCTACGCAGGTGGCGTTGATTCGGACCGGGAACGCAGAGGGGCTGTAGGTTTCCCTAGTTTCTTTATCTTCGAGCGAATCTGTGCAGGTGGCGTCGATTCGGACCGAGAACGCAGAGGGGCTACAGGTTTCCTTGGTTTTTCTGTTCAGCTTTGCTTTGAATCCTAGTTTCAAGTTCAGTTCTGTGTTTTTTTTTTTTATTTGCTTTGGATCATGATCAGCTCTGTTTATTCATAATTTGCCGTGGATCATGTTCAGCCCTGTCTGATAACTAGTTCCTAATCATTTGCCTTCCTTAATCTCCTGATTATATTCAGTTGCTGGACAATTATCTGAGCCACCTATTCACCATGATTTTCCTACATGTTTTGTTTGCTCAAATCCAAGAATAAATTTTGACATATTGCAAATTGTTTGGTTCTCAAAACTAAGGAGTTAAGTTTATTGAATGGCGGTTAATCTATATTAATTTGATAGCTTCTTATTTTCCAAATTGCTTAAATTTCGCTGAAGTTTCTTAGAGCATTGTAATTTGCTTTAGAAAATCCATTAAAGTTTATGTGAATTTGTGGTTGTTGCTAGATAGTATAATTTACACAACTAGTTCAATCTCCTCAATTTAGTAGCATAACATTGCATTTATGTGTCTTTTAATTTAATTATCATGATCATAGTCATTAATGGCATTATTACCTAGGCACGAGTCTTATTGGTCGTGTGACTCGCTTTAGCGATTCTCGCGCGGCATCATTTCGTATGAACGCCTCCCGAATTTTTGTTTCCATTGCAGCAGACTTGGACATACCTACAGAGAATGTGAGAGGTTAGAGGAAAGCGAACCCTCTGCAACGCACTCCCACTCCTATGGAACCTGAATGAGGGCTACACCGCCTAGAAGAAGGATAAACGGTATGTCAGGGGATAGGGGGGAACGGGTGGCAGCAACAGCTGGAGAAGCTTCGGAGCTAATTCGCAAGATGATAGGAATATTAGGAGGGCTCTAAATCCCCATCATACAGAGGATTCTAAAGGCTCCTCCAACTTCATGGAGAGAAAGAGTATTCATGGAGCAGAAGCTAGCCAGAAAGAATTGGAGTTCGGGAACAATTTAGAAATTGAATTCATGCAGAGAGAAACAACCGAGCATCTAGTGAGGCAAATGTGAATCTTCAGTCAACACACCCCAATATCTCTCTGAAGCAGACTTCAATGCATAGCAATCCTTTTCCAGAGATAAAAGATAAGTAGATAAATCTTCAGTTAACTAATTTCCCTCTCTTCATCATTTATCTTTTACACAGTATAAGCATGATCTGCATGAGAAAATTAGGCAAAAGTTAGCTTTAAATTATGCTAAATACAAAGTATTGCAGATTCACATAGACGAGTAGTAGAGTTTTCTGTAGAAGATTATGTAATGGTCCATGTAAATTCAGTTAGATTTTCTCATCAAAAATCTAAGAAACTTACTACAAAGAAGATAGGACCTTCTCAAATTATCAGAAAGATTAGCTCTAATGCATATGAACTTGATTTACCTGACCATATGGGGATCAATCCAGTTTTCAATGTGTCAGATCTTGTTCTTTTTCATGAGCCACTTTCTAATTATGTTTGTCCTTCTGAGTGTACTCCACCAACCTCCACCAGTTCAAGTTCCACTTTCAATCCCAGCCTTATTCCCAATCATGAACCCAAAGAGCCAGAGATAACCTCCAAATCTGCAGTCTCTCTCCCTCCTGAGCCGACAGTGCTACCGGTACAATATATACCGGAGGAGATTTTGAGTGATCAGATTACTTTTACTATTGATGGGTTATTACACAGGTTTCTTGTAAAATGGAGAGGTTTGTCACCTACAGATGATTCATGGATTACATACGATGAGTTGACACATCTTCATCCTAGCTTACTGGAGGAGTACCTACAACAATCTCCGATGGAGTCGAATTTTTTGAAGCCGGGGAGGATTGATGCAAAGCAAGATCATCGGCGTCAGCGACTTCGTTATAATCTATGACCCCGAGCATAAATTATAACAATATATTTACTTGTACATAGTTATCATTTTTCTGTATTTTATTTGAGTTGTTCTGAGTCATATACTATGTTTATGTCGGTGGAAATGCCCACTTTGATGTCATATATGGGTTGGATCAAATTGGGTTCAAGAATAGTTCGCTTTGAATCAATTTGATTCAAGTTAGGGCGAGCTTTGGATTTATTTATGATGCAGCTAAAATATGAGGACTTGGCTGAAATTTCTCCATAAAAATTCAGATCCAACCCTAGAAATGGATCGGGTTTCCCTTCTTGCCGATCTGTGATGCGCCAAGCTCGACGGGCTCTGTCTTCGCCGGGTTGCATCGCTCTGCTGCTCCGGCTCGCCATGACGTGTCGCGCTTGCTTCGCCCAATCCGGAAGGTGCTCGCGCCTGCTTCGCCGATGCGTCACATCGAGGCCGTGCCCGTTTCGCCGAGGTGAAGGTGACCGCGCCCGCTTTGCCAAACTCAGTTCGCGTCCAGGTGACTACATCCAACTGATTCCATGCATTACTCGGCACGTCAGCCACGATCTCGCGTTTGGCCGGCAACCTCCACTCCATCTTCTTCTTCTACAAAAGGGGAACTCAGAGAGGAGGCGAGGGAGGATGATGATTTTGGTGCGATTTCACCTTCAAAGTTGAAGAAGTGATCTTCCATTGAGCGAATTTGCGCAGGTGGCGTCGATTCGGACCGGGAACGCAGAGGGGCTGCAAGTTTCCTTGGTTTTTCTGTTCAGCTTTTCTTTGAATCTTAGTTCCGGAAATGCAGAGGGGCTGTAGGTTTCTCAGGCTTAAGGTTCTCGTAAAATTGGACTTTATTCTCTGAAATTTCACACTTTACTTCTGTTCCTGTTTTTGGGTTTTGTTGGTTTTACTGGAATATTATTGCCAACTTCGCTG
>JAEMOT010001400.1:0-11234 GCA_019297695.1 Apostasia ramifera | reverse complement strand
AATGAGATTGATTATCATTTTGTCTAAATAATTCCTGGGTTATTTGAATGCTACTGTTCATGTCATTCTCATTGCTGATATATCACCCTTAAATCTCTTTTCTCTTTGAGTTGGCTAGTGTCTAAGTTCAAGGCTCTCACATTGATATTGATTGATCTCCATGTCGGATAATCAAGTTGAATGGATTAGTAATCTTTTAGCAATGTGATAGTTTCTTATTTAATTTGCTTAAGTTTCTCTGAAGTTGCATGGGTATTTTAATTTCTTTAGAAAACCTATTAAAGTTTATGTGGGTATGTGATTGTTGCTAGATAGTATAATTTTTTTTCAACTTAGTTTAATCTCCTCTTTATTTGCATTTAGTTATTTAAATATATACATATAAATCTTTGCGCTAACTTAATATTAGTAGCATTAGGATCGCCTTAAACCGATCCCCGCGCTGCATCAGAATACAAAGCACAAATTGGGCGGCAGCATCCCGGGTGATCCAAAAAGAATTCGAGGTGAGACCATACCAGCACTAAGCCTTGGATCTAATGAGAACTTTGCAGTTAAGCGTGCTTGCGCAAGCATTGTACAAAGATGGGTGACCTCCAGGGAAGTCATCGTGTTGTATCATTTTTTTGAAAAAATCACGTGAGTTAAGTTTCCTTGAGCGTGAGCAATGCCGGGATGGGCGACGCGGTGGGCAACTATCGCATTTTGTAAATTTTTCAAAAATTTATTTTGAATGAATTGAATTTAATTTTGGGGGTCGAACTCCATCAGGAGAATACAAAGCGGAAATCGGGCGGCAGCGTCCCTTGAGACCTAAATAGAAATCTAGAAGCAATCCTTATTGGTGCGACCATACCATCATTAAGGCACCAGATCCCTCCAGAACTCTGCAATTAAGCGTGCCTGGCGAGAGTAGTATTAGGAAGGGTGACATCCTCAGCATCACATAAGTTAATCGTGCTTCAGCCAGAGATGGGTGACGCGCTGGGATGGGCGATGCGCTGGGAAGCTGTCGCGTTGCACCGGCTATTTAGAAAATCATTAAGGAAAAAATAAATTTTATTTTGGGGCTCGAACTCCGTCAGGAGGATACAAAGCGAAAATCGGGCGAAAACATCCCGGGTGATCTAAATGGAATTCGGGAAGCAAATCTTACGGTTATGACTATACCAGCACTAAAGCACTGAATCCCATCAGAACTCCGCTATTAAGCACGCTTCGGCGAGAATAGTACAATGATGGCTGACGTCTATGGAAGTCCTCGTGTTGCATTCATTTTTGAAAAAATCACGTGAGTTAAACGTGCTTAGACAGGAGCAGTGCCCGGATGGGCGACGCACTAGGATACCATCGCGGTGCGCTGGTTTTCTAGAAAATCATTTAGGAAGAAATGAATTTTATTTGGGGGTCAAACTTTATCAGGAGAATACAAAGCGAAAATCAGGCTATCGTGTCTCGCATGATCTAAGTAGAATTCGGGAAGCAAACATCACGTGTGCGACTATACCAGCACTAAAGCATCGGATCCCATCAGAACTCCACTGCTTGGCTTGCTTAGCTGAGACTAGTACTAGGATGGGTGACCTCCTCAAAAGTACTCGTGTTTCATTCTTTGTTGAAAATAATCACATGAGTTCGTGCTTGGGCGGGAGCAGTGCCAGGATGGGCAAGAGCAGCACCAAGATGTAAGACACGCTGGGAACCTATCGCATTGCGCTGGTTTCCAGAAAATCATTTTGAAAGAAATGAGTTTTTTTCAAGGGTCAAACTCATTATACAAAGCGGAATCGGGCAGCAGCATCCCGGGTGATCTAAATCGAATTCGGGAAGCAAATCTTACGAGTGCGACCATACCAGCACTAAAGCATTAGATCCCATCAGAACACCGTAGCTAAGTGTGCTTAGGTGAGAGTAGTACTAGGATGGGTGACCTCCAGGAAATTCCTCATATTGCGTCCTTTTTTGGAAAAAATCATGTGTATTATGCATACTTGGGCGGGAGCAGCGCTGGGATGGGCGATGCGCAGGGATGTCGTCGCGTTGCGCTGGTTTTCCAGAAAATCAATTAGGAAGAAATTCTTTTTAGTTTGGCGCTCGAGCTTTGTTAAGAGAATACAAAACGAAAATCGGGCTGCAGCAATCAGGTGATCTAAATAGAGTTTAGGAAGCAAACATAGTGGTTGCGATCGTATCTGCACTAAAGCATCAGATTGCATCAGAACTCCGCAGTTGAGCGTGCATGTGCGAGAGTAGAACTATGATGAGTGACCTCTTGGGAAGTTCTCGTGTTGCATCTTTTTTTGGAAAAAAATCACGTTACACGTGCTTGGGCAGGAGCAGCATCGGGAGGGGGGACGCGCTGGGAAGCCATCTCGTTATGCCCATTTTTCAAAAAATCATTTAGGAAGAAATGAATTTTATTTCGAGGGTCGAACTCCATCAGAAGAATACAAAGCGAAAATCGAGTAGCAATATCCCGGGCGATCTAAATAGAATTCGGGTACGACTATATGAGCATTACAAGACTGAATCCCATCCGAACTACGCAATTAATCGTGCATGAGTGAGAGTAGCACTAGGATGAGTGACCTCCTGGAAAGTCCTCGTGTTGAATACTTTTTTGAAAAAAAATCATGTGAGTTAAGCGTGCTTCGGCGGGAGCAGTGCCGGGATGGACGACGTGCTGGTTTTCCAGAAAATTATGGGGTCGAACTCCATCTGGAAAATGGAAATTGAAAATCTATCGTCAGTATCCCGGGAGATCTAAATAGAACTCGGCAAATAAACTTAATGGGTGCGATCATACTAGGACAAAAGCACCGGACTCCATCAGAACTCTGCAGTTAAGCGTGCTTAGGCGAGAGTAGTACTAGGATGGGTAACTTCTTGGAAAGTCCTTGTGTTGCATCCCTTTTTGGAAAAAATCACATGAGTTAAGCATGCTTAGGTGAGAGATGCGCCAGGATAGGTGACGTGTTGGGAAGCTATCGCATTGCGCTATCTTTTATTTCGGGGCTCGAACTCTGTCACGCAAATACAAAGCGAAAATCGGGCGGCAGTGTCCCGAGTGATCTAAATAGTATTCGGGAAGCAAATTTTATTGGCGTGACCATACCAACACTAAAGCACCGGAACCAATCAAAACTCTGCAATTAAGCGTGCTTGGCAGGAGTAGTACTAGGATGGGTGACTTTCAGGAAAGTTTTCGCGTTGCATTTTTCGTTGGAAAAAATCACATGAGTTAAGCGTGCTTGGGCGGGAGCAGCATCGGGATGGGTGATGCGCTGGGAAACAATCGCGTTGCATCGGTTTTGCAAAATATTATTTAGGAAGAAATTAATTTTATTTTGGGAATCAAACACGATTAGGAGAATACAAAAAAAAATGGGCGGCAGCATTTGTAGTGATCTAAATAGAATTCGGGAAGCAAAATCTTACGTGTGGGACCATACCAGCACTAAAGCACCGGATCTCCTCAGAACACCACAGTTAAGCACGCTTAGGCGAGAGTAGTACTACGATGGGTGACCTCCTAGGAAGTCCTCTGCTGCATCTTTCTTGGAAAAAATCACGTGAATTAAGCGTGCTTTGGCGAGAGCAGTGCCAAGATGGGCGGTGGGCTGGGAAACCGTCGCGTTGCTCCAATTTTACAAAAAAGCATTTAGGAATAAATGAATTTTATTTTGGGGGTCGAACTCTATTAGGAGAATACAAAGCAAAAATTGGCCGGCAGCATTCCGGGTGATCTAAATAGAATTCGGGAAGAAACTTATCAGGTGTGACTATGCATTAAAGCACCAGATCCTGTCAGAACTTTGCAATTAAGCGTGCTTAGGCGAGAGTAGTACTAGGATGGGTGATCTCGTGGGAAGTTCTCGTGTTGCATTCTGTTTTGGAAAAAATCCTGTGAGTAAAGCATGCTTGGGCGGGAGCAGCGACAGGATGGGCGACGCTCTGTGAAATCATCGTATTATGCAGGATCATTCCAACACTATGGCACCGGATCCCATCAGAACTCCGTAGTTAAACGTATTTGGGCAAGAGTAGTATTAGGATGGGTGACTTCCAGGGAAGTCCTCATATTGCATCTTTTTTTATAAAAAATCGCGTGAGTTATGCGTGCTTGAGTGAGAGCAGCACCGGAATGGGCGATGCGCTGGGAAGCTATTACGTTGTGCTGGTCTTTCAAAAAATCATTTAGGAAGACATGAATTTTATTTCGGGGCTCGAACTCCGTCAGGAGAACACAAAGCAGAAATCGGGCGAAAGCATTCCGGGTGATCTAAATAGAATTCGGGAAGTAAACCTTACACGTGCTACCATACCAGCATTTAGGAGGAAATAAATTTTATATCGGTGTTCAAACTCTGTCAGGAGAATACAATAACAGTTGATCTAAATAGAATTCGGGAAAGAAACATAAAAGCTATGACCGTACTAGCACTAAAGCATCGGATCCCATCAGAACTTCGTATTTAAGAGTGTTTGGACGAATGTAGTATTCGAGTTGCATCTTTGTTTCAAAAAAATCATGTGAGTTAAGCGTGTTTGTGCGGGAGCAGCATCGAGACGGGAGACGCGCTAAGAAACCATCGCGTTGCACCGATCTTCCAGAAAATCATTTAGGGAAAAATGAATTTTATTTTGGGTGTTGAACTCTATCAGAAGAATACAAAGCGAAAATCGAGCGGCAGCGTCCCTGGTGATCTAAATAGAACTCCGTAGTTAAGCGTGCTTGGGCGAGAGTAGTGTAAGGATGGGTGATCTCCAGGGAAGTCCTCATGTTGCATTGATTTTGAAAAAAATCACATGAATTAAGCATGCCTGGGTGGGGGCAGCGCCGGGATGGGCGACGTGCTAAGATAGCATCGCGTTGCGCCGGTGTTCCAAAAATTATTTAGGAAAAAAAGAATTTTATTTTGGGGGGTGAACTTTATCAGAAGAATACAAAGCAAAAATCGGGCAACAGCATCCCAGGTGATCTAAATAGAATTCGGGAAGCAAACACTACAGGTGCAACCATACCAGCACTATAGCAACGGATCCCATCAGAACTCTGCTATGAAGCGTGCATGGGCGAGAGTAATATTAGGATAGGTGACCTCCTGGAAGTCCTTGTGTTACATTGTTTTTATGAAAAAATCACATGAGTTAAGCGTGCTTTGGTGAGAGCAGCGCCGGGATGTGCGACGTGCTGAGAAACCATGGCGTTGCACCGTTTTTCCAAAAAACCATTTAGGAAGAAATAAATTTTATTACGGGGATCAAACTCCATCAGGAGAATTTAAAGCGGATATCAGGAGGCTGCGTCCCGGGTTATCTAAATAGAATTCGGAAAGTAAACCTTATAGGTTCAACCATACCAACACTATAGTATCGGATTCCATTAGAACTTCACTGTTAAGCATGCTTGGGCGAGAGTAGTTTTAGTATGGGTGACCTTATAGGAAGTCCTTGTGTTGCATCCCTTTTTGTGAAAAAATCACGTGAGTTAAGCGTGTTTGGGTGAGAGCAGCGCAGGGATGGCGATGCGCTGGGAAGCTCTAGCGTTGCGCCGGCTTTCTAGAATATCATGCAGGAAGAAATGAATTTTATTTCGGAGCTCGAACTCCGTCAGGAGAATACAAAGTAGTAATCGGACAAAAGCGTCTCGGGTGATCTAAATAGAATTCGGAAAGAAAATCTTATGGGTCTGACCATATCTGCACTAAAGCACCGAATTCCATTAGAACTCTGCAGCAAAGCGTGCTTCGACGAGAATAGTACTTGGATGGGTGACCTCCGGGGAAGTCCTCATGTTGCAATTTTTTTTGGAAAAAATAACGTGAGTTAAGCGTGCTTGGGCGGGAGTAGAGCTGGGGATGTGCGACGAGCTGGGAAACTATCGCATTGCGCCGGTTTTACAGAAAATCATTTATGAATAAATGAATTTTATTTTGGGGGTTGAACTCCATTAGGAGAATATAAAGTGAAAATCGGGAGGCAACGTCTCGGATGATCTAAATAGAGTTCGAGAAGGAAACCTAATGGATCGACTGAGATGAAATAAATTTTATTTATTTCATCTTTCAAGGAAATACTAAAGCACCGGATCCCTTCAGAACTAAGTAGTTAAGCATGCTTAAGAGAGAGTAGTACTAGGATGGGTGACCTCCGAGATGTGCGACACAGTGGGAATCCACTGTGTGGTGCAAGTTTTCTTGAAAACCATTTAGGATGAAATAAATTTTATTTCGGCGGTCAAACTCCATCAGGAGAATATAAAGCAAAAGTTAGGAGGCAGCGTCCCGGGTGATCTAAATAAAATTCGGGAAGCAAACCTTACGGTTGTGACCATACCAGTACTAAAGCATTGGATCTCATCAGAACTCTACTGTTAAGTGTGCTCTGGCGAGAGTAGTACTAGGATGGGTAACCTCTAGGGAAATCCACATGTTGTATTATTTTCTGGAAAAAATCACGTGAGTTAAGCGTGCTTGGGTGAGAGCAGTGCCGGGATAGGTGATGCACATGGAACTTGTAGCGTTACACCGGCTTTCCATAAAATTATTTTAAAAGAAAATTAATTTTATTTCGGGACTCGAACTCCGTCAGGAGAATACAAAGTGGAAATCGGGCGAAAGCGTCTCGGGTGAACTAAATAAAATTCAGGAAGCAAACTTTACATATGGTCGGGAAAAAATCACGTGAGTTAAGCGTAAGCAGCACCGAGATGTGCGACGCGCTGGGAAACTATCGTGTTGCACCGATTTTCTAAAAAACTATTTAGGAAGAAATGAATTTTATTTCAGGGGTCGAACTTCATCAGGAGAATATAAAGCGAAAATCAGGCAACTGCGTCTTGGTTGATCTAAAATGAATTCGAGAAGCAATCCTTACGGTTGCGACCATACTAGCACTATAACACTGGATCCCATCATTACTTTGCTGTTAAGCGTTCTTGGTCGAGAGCAGTAGTTGGATGGGTGACCTCCCGGGAATTCCTCATGTTTCATTACTTTTTGAAAAAAATCATGTGAGTTAAGCGTGCATGGGCGGGAGTAGCACCGTGATGGGCGATGCCCTGGGACACCATTCCATTGTGCCAGTTTTTCAGAAAATCATTTAGGAAGAAATGAATTTTATTTTGGGGGTCGAACTTTATGAGGAGAATACAAAACAGAAATCGGGTGGCAGCATTCCCGGTGATTTAAATAGAATTCGAAAAGTAATCCTTATAGGTGAGACCATACCAGCACTAAAGCACCAGATCCTATCAAAACTTCGGAGTTAAGCGTGCTTGGGCGAGAGTAGTTCTAGGATGAGTGACCTATTGAAAAGTCCTAGTGTTACATCCTTTTTTGGAAAAAATCACGTTAGTTAAGCGTGCTTGAGCGGGAGCAGTGCTGGGGATGTGCGACGAGCTGGGAAACTATCGCGTTGCGCCTTTTTACAAAAAATCATTTATAGAAAAAAGTTTTATTTCGGGAGTCAAACTCCATCAGGAGAATATAAAGCGGAAATTGGGCTGCAGCGTTCCAGGTGATCTAAATAGAATTCGGAAAGCAAACCATGCAGGTGCGACCGTATAGCACTAAAGCACCCGATCCATTAGAACTCCGCTGTTAAGCATGCTTGGGCGAGAGTAGTACTAGGATAGGTAATCTCCTGGGAAGTTCTCATGTTGCATCTATTTTTGGAAAAAATCACACGAGTTAAGCGTGCTTGGATGAGAGCAGCGCCAGGATGGGCGACGCGCTGGGAATCTCTCGTATGGCGCATGCTTTTCAGAATATCATTTAAAAAGAAATAAATTTTATTTCGGGGATCAAACCCTGTCAGTAGAATACGAAGCAGAAATTGGGCGAAAGCATCCCGAGTGATCTAAATAGAATTTTGAAAGCAAATTTAATGGGTGTGACCATACCACCAATCTTCTGATCCCATCAGAATTTTGCAGTTAAGCGTGCTTGGGCGAGAGTAGTACTAGGATGGGTGACCAGGATGAGGAAGTCCTCGTGTTGCTTTTTTTTAGGAAAAAATCACGTGAGTTAAGCCTACTTGTGCGGGAGCTATGCCAGGATGTGCGATGCTAGGAAACTATCGCGTTGCGCTGACTTTCCAGAAAAATATTTACGAAAAAATGAGTTTTATTTTGGGGCTCAAACTTTATCAAGAGAATACAAAATGGAAATCGGACGGCAACATCCCGGGTGATCTAAATAGAATTCGAGAAGCAAAACTTATGGTTGCGACCATACCAACACTAAAGTACTGGATCCCATCAAAACTTATAGTAAAGCGTGTTTGGGCAAGAGTAGTACTAGAATGGATGACCTCCTAGGAAGTCCTATAATTTTATCTTTTTTGAAAAAAATCACATGAGTTAAGCATAAGTAGCACGGGGTCTGCGACGCACTGGAAAATTATCGCATTGCACCGGTTTTCCAGAAAACCATTTAGAAAGAAATAAATTTTATTTCGTGGGTCGAATACCATCAGGAGAATACAAAGCTGAGATCTGGAAACGGCGTCCTAGGTGATCTAAATAGAATTGAGAAGCAAACCTTATCGGTGCGACCATATCAGCATTAAAGCACCAGATCTCATCTGAACTCCCAGTTAAGCGTGCTTTGGTGGGAGCAACGCCAGGATGGGCGATGCGCTAGTCATGTTGCACCGGCCTTCTTGGGAAGTCCTCGTGTTGCATCCCTTTTTGGAAAAAATCACGTGAGTTCACCGTGCTTGGGCTCGCAGCGCCGGGATGGGCAACGCGCTGGGAAGTTGTCGTGTTGCACTGGTTTTTCAGAAAATCACTTAGTAGGAAATGAATTTTATTTCGAGGCTCAAACTACGACAAGAGAACACAAAGCAGAAATTGGGCAGCAATATCTCGAGTGATCTAAATAGAATTCAGAAAGCAAACCGAATGGGTGCGACCATACCAACCCTAAAGCCTCGAATTTCATCAGAAATCCTCAGTTAAGTATGCTTGAGCGAGAGTAGTACTAAGATGGTTGACGTCTTGGAAGTCCTCGTGTTACAACCTTTTTTGAAAAAAAATCACATGAGTTAAGCGTGCTTGGGTGGGATCAGTGCCGGGATGGGCGACGCGCTAGGATATCATCGCGTTGTGCTGGTTTTCAAGAAAGTCATTTAGGAAGAAATGAAATTTATTTCGGAGGTCAAACTTTATCAAGAGAATACGAAGGGAAAATCGGGCGATAGCATCCTTGGTGATCTAAATAGAATTCTAGAAGCAAAACCTTTTGGGTGCAACTATACAAGGAATATTACACTGAATACCATTAGAACATCGCAGTTAACTATGCTTGGGCGAGAGTAGTACTAGGATGGGTGACCTCTTGAGGAAGTCCTCGTATTACATCCCTTTTTGGAAAAACCCACTTGTGTTAAGCGTGCTTGGGGGAGAGCAGCACCGGGATGGGCGTTCCTTTGAGAAGTTGTTGTGTTGCGCCGACTTTCCAGAAAATCATTTAGGAAGAAATGAATATTATTTCGGGGGTCGAACTCCATCTGGAGAATACAAAGTAGAAATTGGGGGGCAGCGTCCTGGGTGATCTAAATAGAATTCAGGAAGCAAACTTGTCGGATGCGACCATTCCAGCACTAATGCACCGAATCCCACTAAAGCTCCGAAGTTAATCATGCTTGGGCGAGTGTAGTACTGGGATGAGTGACCTCCAGGGAAGTCCCCGTGTTGCATATTTGCTTGAAAAATATTACGTGAGTTAAGCGTGCTTGTGTGAGAGCAGCGCCAGGATAGGTCGCGCACTCGGTAGCTGTCACATTGTGTCGGCTTTACCGAATATTATTTAAAAAGAAATTAATTTAATTTCGAGGGTCGAACTCCGTCAAGAAAATACAAAGCAGAAATCGGGCAGCAGCTTTCCGGGTGATCTAAATTGATTTCAGGAAGCAAACCTAATGGCTGCAACCATACCAGCACTAAGGTACCAGATCCCATAAGAACTCTATAGTTAAGCGTGCCTGGGCGAGAGTAGTACTAGGATGGGTGATCTCCACGTAAGTCATCGTACTAGGATGGGTAAACCGGCACTGCGCTGGGAAACAATCGCATTGCGTCGGTTTTCCAAAAAATTATTTAGGAAGAAATGAATTTTATTTCGGAGGTCGAACTTCATCAGGAGAATACAAAGTGGAAATCGGGTCGCAGCGTCCCAGGTGATCTAAATAGAATTCGGGATGCAAACCTAATGGGTGTGACCATGCCAGCACTAAAGCACCGGATCCCATCATAACTCTTCTGTTAAGCGTGCTTAGGAGAGAGTAGTACTAGGATAGGTGACCTCCTAAAAAATTCTTGTGATGCATCCTTTTTTGAAAAAAATCACGTGAGTTCGTGCTTGGGCTGGAGCATCGCCGGGATGGGCGATGCGTAGGGAAGCCATTGTGTTGTGATAGTTTTCTTGAAAATCATTTAGGAATAAATGAATTTTGTTTTTGGGGTTGAACTCCGTCTAGAGAATACAAAGCAGAAATCGGGCGGTAGCGTCCCGGGTGATCTAAGTAAAATTCGGGAAGCAAACCTCACGTGTGCGACCATACCAGCACTAAAGAATTGGATCCCATCAGAACTGTTGTTAAGCGTGCTTGGCTGAGACTAGTACTAGGATGGGTGACCACTTCGAAAGTACTCGTGTTGCATTCTTTGTTGAAAATAATCACGTGACTTTGTGCTTGGGCGGGAGCAGCGACAGGATGGGCGAGAGCAGCACCAGTATGGGCGGCACACTGGGAAGCTATCGCATTGCGCCAGCTTTCCAGAAAAACATTTAGAAAGAAAAAAAATTTAATTCAGGGGTCGTCCTTTATCAGGAGAATATGATTTTCGAGAAAATCATTTAGGAAGAAATAAATATTATTTCGGGTATCGAACTCCATCAGAAAAATACAAAGCAGAAATCATGCGGTAGCCTCCCTAGTGATCTAATTAGAATTCGGGCAAAAAAACTTGTGGGAGTGACCATACGAGCACTAAAGCACCGGATGTCATCTGAACTTCGCAGTTGACCGTGCTGGGGCGAGAGTAGTATTAGGATGGGTGATCTCTTGGGAAGTACTCGTGTTGTATCTTTTTATGGAAAAAATTATGTGAGTTAAATAGAATTTAGGAAACAAACCGAATGGGTGCGACCATACCAGCCTAGAGCCTCGAATTCCATCAGAACTCCTCAATTAAGCGTGCTTGGGTGAGAGTAGTACTAGGATGA
>JAEMOT010001399.1:50986-63868 GCA_019297695.1 Apostasia ramifera | reverse complement strand
GCGGTGTGAACAGGCCTTATCACTGCCCATACTGCCTAGCTATTTTATTATTAATGAGAGTCAATTAATCTATTAAATCTCACTCATTATTTTCTAACTATAAATCCCCACATTTATAGTGAGAAAATGATTCCAAGTTCTGACTCTCTGGACTCTACAAAGTGTTGGTCAAGCACTGTTCATCTACTTTCGACCTTAGTTTTCTAGCTTTATTCAGCCATCTTTTTTCAACAGAACCTCCTGAAGACAATTGGCAGAGNAGTTCTGACTCTCTGGACTCTACAAAGTGTTGGTCAAGCACTGTTCATCTACTTTCGACCTTAATTTTCTAGATTTATTCAGCCTTCTCTTTTCAACAAAACCTCCTGAAGACAATTGGCAGTTTGCTCAGCTCCTTTTCTCATCCTCACACGAAACCTTAAGGAAGACTCTCTCTCTTTTCCTACTATACTCCTAATTATCTCTCCACCAACTCTCTAATCCTCTTCATAATCTTTAATCCCTAGTTTAAATTTTTCACCCAAACAACATCCAAGACACTGCCGGGAGTGCATTGCAAATTAGTTTCTAAGATTATATAAATATTATAGTTTTAGTTCTTCTTCTAATACGTGTTATTTTTTGCTAATCTTTTATGATAGAAAATATAAAATTTAATTATTTTTAACTAATTTGAACCATTTATACATTTTAAAAGACTATTATATCCCTTATTCTCACACTTATCAAAAAATTTTAAAATTTTAAAATTTAATTTTTCTCTTTTTTTTGCATTCTCTTCAAAAAAAAAAATTAAAACTAAAAAGTATAAACATTAATATTTAAAAATCTTTTAGTCCACAAGCCCTTAATTTTTGCATTCATAGCAAACAATTAAGTAGAGGACAATTGGGCTTTATGTGGCCCGAGTATGTCTTACCCAAAGACCAATGAGAGGAAGGCAAGTGGAGAGCTTTTTGGACATTTTTCAGGTTCAAGAAAAACTAAATAAATAAATGACTAGCTAGTAGCTTTTATTATGTCATGACTTTACCCTATGATATGGTAGTCTCCTAGAAGCAGAGAGAAAGTGTCTGTCATTAAAGCTTGGATTGACAAGCGATGTGAACAGGCCTTATCACTGCCCATACTGCCTAGCTACTTTATTATTAATGAGAGTCACTTAATCTACTAAATCTCACTCATTATTTTCTAACTATAAATCCCCACATTTATAGTGAGAAAATGATTCCAAGTTCTGACTCTCTGGACTCTACAAAGTGTTGGTCAAGCCCTGTTCATCTACTTTCGACCTTAGTTTTCAAGCTTTATTCAGCCATCTGTTTTCAACAGAACCTCCTGAAGACCATTGGCAGTTTGCTCAGCTCCTTTTCTCATCCTCCCCCGAAACCTTAAGGAAGACTCTCTCTCTTTTCCTACTATACTCCTAATTATCTCTACACCAACTCTCTAATCCTCTTCATAATCTTTAATCCCTAGTTAAAATTTTTCACCCAAACAACATCCAAGACAATATGGACGGAAGTGCATTGCAAATTAGTTTCTAAGATTATATAAAGATTATAGTTTTAGTTCTTCTTTTAGTACTTGTTATTTTTTGCTAATCTTTTATAATAGAAAATATAAAACTTAATTATTTTTAACTAATTTGAAATATTTTTACATTTTAAAAGACTATTATATTCCTTATTCTCGCACTTATCAAAAAATTTAAAATTTTAAAATTTAATTTTTCTCTTTTTTTTTGCTTTCTCTTTTAAAAAAAAAATTAAAACTAAAAAGTATAAATATTAATATTTAAAAAATTTTAGTTCACAAGCCCTTAATTTTTTCATTCATAGCAAACAATTAAGTAGAGGATAATTGGGCTTTATGTGGCCCGACTATGTCTTACCCAAAGACCAATGAGAGGAAGGCAATTGGTTCAACATATTTGGGCAATCAAAAGGATGACTAGGTAGTAGCTTTTATTATGTCATGGCTTTACCCTATGATATGATAGCCTCCTAGAAACAGAGAGAAAGTGTCTGTTATTAAAGCTTGGATTGACAAGCAGTATGAACAGGCCTTATCACTACCCATACTGCCTAGCTATTTTATTGTTAATGAGAGTCACTTAATCTATTAAATCTCACTCATTATTTTCTAACTATAAATCCCTACATTTATAGTGAGAAAATAATTCCAAGTTCTGACTCTCTGGACTCTACAAAGTGTTGGTCAAGCACTGTTCATCTACTTTCGACCTTAGTTTTCTAGCTTTATTCAGCCATCTCTTTTCAACAGAACCTCCTGAAGACAATTGGCAGTTTGCTCAGCTCCTTTTCTCATCCTCACAGGAAACCTTAACGGAGACTCTCACTCTTTTCCTACTATACTCCTAATCATCTCTCCACCAACTCTCTAATCCTCTTCATAATCTTTAATCCCTAGTTTTAAATTAAATTTTTCACCCAAACAACATTCAAGACACTATGACCGGGAGTGCATTACAAATTAGTTTCTAAGATTATATAAATATTATAGTTTTAGTTTTTCTTTTAGTACTTGTTATTTTTTGCTAATCTTTTATGATAGAAAATATAAAACTTAATTATTTTTAACTAATTTGAACCATTTATACATTTTAAAAGACAATTATATCCCTTATTCTCGCACTTATCAAAAAATTTTAAAATTTTAAAATTTAATTTTTCTCTTTTTTTTGCTTTCTCTTTTAAAAAAAAAATTAAAACTAAAAAGTATAAACATTAATATTTAAAAAATTTTAGTCCACAAGCCCTTAATTTTTGCATTTATAGCAAACAATTAAGTAGAGGATAATAGGGCTTTATGTGGCCCGAGTATGTCTTACCCAAAGACCAATGAGAGAAAGGCAAGTGGAGGGCTTTTTTGAACATTTTTCAGGCTCAAGAAAAAGTAAAAAAATTTCAGATTTTCTGAAAACATGTTCCAGAAAATATGACAGCAAAAACAAGAGAGTTGAAGTGAGAAAAAATATAAAAACACTAATGTATGCTTACTTAGCATGAGGACAAATGAAGGGATGACACATAATATTATTTTGCCCTTAAAATATACTAAAAAGGACCACCATATCTCAGCACAAGTACAAAAAAATTGAGCAAAAGAATATGGGTTGAAAAATATCAACTCAATATTTTTTCTTTTAAAAATTGACAAAAGAGGAGAAAAATAAGGGCTTGTGGACTTTTCATAAAAATAGAAAAATGACACATCATAAAGTTTTTAAAAATATCAAATAATACCTTTTAACATAGCCAAAAAAAATGAAACAACGATCAAATAAGATTCTGGGCGGACAGGGCGGGTTTGTCCAGGCACAACAGAACCCATTAATGCTTGGAATGACAAGCGGTGTGAACATGCCTTATCACTGCCCATGCTGCCTAGCTGTTTTATTATTAATGAGAGTCACTTAATCTACTAAATCTCACACATTATTTTCTCACCATAATTCCTCACTGTTATAGTGAGAATGATTCTAAGTTCTGACTCTCTAGACTCCACTAAGTGTTGGTCAAGCACTGTTTATCTACATTCGACCTTAGTCTTCTAGCTTTATTCAGCCATCTCTTTTCAACAGAACCTTCTGAAGACAATTGACAGTTTGCTCAGCTCCTTTTCTCATCCTCACAGAAAACCTTAAGGGAGACTCTCTCTCTCTTTTCCTACTATATTCCTTATCATCTCTCCACCAACTCTCTAATCCTCTTCATAATCTTTAATCCCTAATTTAAATTTTTCACCCAAACAACATCCAAGACACTATGGCCGGGAGTGCATTGCAAATTAGTTTCTAAGATTATATAAATATTATAGTTTTAGTTTTTCTTTTAGTACTTATTATTTTTTGCTAATCTTTTATGATAGAAAATATAAAATTTAATTATTTTTAACTAATTTGAACCATTTATACATTTTAAAAGACTATTATATCCTTTATTCTTGCACTTATCAAAAAATTTAAAATTTTTAAAATTTAATTTTTCTCTTTTTTTTGCTTTCTCTTTTAAAAAAAAATTAAAACTAAAAAGTATACACATTAATTTTTTTAAATTTTAAGTCCACAAGCCCTTAATTTTTGCATTCATAGCAGACAATTAAGTAGAGGACAATTGGACTTTATGTGGCCCGACTATGTCTTACCCAAAGACCAATGTGAGGAAGGCAAGTGGAGGGCTTTATGAACATTAGTCATGAATCAACATATTTGGGCAATCAAATGAATGACTAGCTAGTAGCTTTTATTATGTCATGGCTTTACCCCATGATATGATAGCCTCCTAGAAGCAGAGAGAAAGTGTCTGTCATTACTGCTTTGATTGACAAGCGGTGTGAACAGGCCTTATCACTGCCCATGCTGCCTAGCTGTTTTATTATTAATGAGAGTCACTTAATCTACTAAATCTATTAAATCTACTCATTATTTTATCACTATAAATCTCCACATTTATAGTGAGAAAATGATTCCAAGTTCTGACTCTCTAGACTCTACTAAGTGTTGGTCAAGCACTGTTCATCTACTTTCTACCTTTGTCTTCTAGCTTTATTCAGCCATATCTTTTCAACAGAACCTCCTGAAGACAATTGACAGTTTGCTCAGCTCCTTTTCTCATTCTCACAGGAAACCTTAAGGAAGACTCTCTCTCTCTTTTCCTACTATACTCCTTATCATCGCACCACCAACTTTCTAATCCACTTCATAATCTTTAATCTCTAGTTTAAATTTTTCACCCAAACAACATCAAAGACACTATGGCCGGGAGTGCAATGCAAATTAGTTTCTAAGATTATATAAATATTATAATTTTAATTCTTCTTTTAGTACTTGTTATTTTTTGCTAATCTTTTATGATAGAAAATATAAAATTTATTTATTTTTAATTAATTTGAACCATTTATACATTTTAAAAGACTATTATATCCCTTATTCTCGCACTTATCAAAAAATTTAAAAATTTTAAAATTTAATTTTTCTCTTTTATTTTTTTGCTTTCTCTTTTAAAAAAAAAATTAAAACTAAAAAGTATAAATATTAATATTTAAAAAAATTTAGTCCACAAGCCCTTAATTTTTGCATTCATAGCAAACAATTAAGTAGAAGACAATTGGGCTTTATGTGGCCCGACTATGTCTTTCCCAAAGACCAATGAGAGGAAGGCAAGTGGAGGGGCTTTCGAACATTTTTCAGGCTCAAGAAAAACTAAAAAAAATTCAGATTTTCTGAAAACCTGTTCTAGAAAATATGATAGCAAAAACAAGAGAGTTGAAGTGAGAAAAAATATAAAAACACTAATGTATGCTTACTTAGCATGAGAACAGATGAAGAGATGACACATAAGATTATTTTGCCCTTAAAACATGCTAAAAAGGATCACCATATCTCAGCACAAGTACAAAAAAATTGAGCAAAATGATATGAGTTAAAAAATATCAACTCAATATTTCTTCTTTTAAAAATTGACAAAAGAGGAAAAAAATAAGGGTTTGTGGACTTTTCATAAAAATGAAAAAAATGACACATCATAAAGTTTCTAAAAATATCAAATAATACTTTTTAGCATAGCCAAAAAAAATATAACAACGGTCAAATAAGATTCAAGGCGGACTGGGCGGGTCTGTCCAGGCCCAACAGAACCCATTAATGCTTGGATTGACAAGCGGTGTGAACAGGCCTTATCACTGCCCATGCTGCCTAGCTGTTTTATTATTAATGAGAGTCACTTAATCTACTAAATCTCACTCATTATTTTCTCACTATAAATCCCCACATTTATAGTGAGAAAAAAATTCCAAGTTCTGACTCTCTAGACTCTACTAAGTGTTGGTCAAGCACTATTCATCTACTTTCGACCTTAGTCTTCTAGCTTTATTCAGCCATCTCTTTTCAACAGAACCTCCTAAAGACAATTGATCGTTTGCTCAGCTCCTTTTCTCATCCTCACAGGAAACCTTAAGGGAGACTCTCTCTCTCTTTTCCTACTATACTTCTTATCATCTCTCCACCAACTCTCTAATCCTCTTCATAATCTTTAATTCTTAGTTTAAATTTTTCATCCAAACAACATCTAAGACACTATGGCCGGGAGTGCATTGCAAATTAGATTCTAAGATTATATAAATATTATAGTTTTAGTTCTTCTTTTAGTACTTGTTATTTTTTGCTAATCTTTTATAATAGAAAATATAAAATATAATTATTTTTAACTAATTTGAACCATTTATACATTTTAAAAGACTATTATATCCCTTATTTTCACACTTATCAAAAAATTTAATTTTTCACTTTTTTTTTGCTTTCTCTTTTAAAAAAATTAAAACTAAAAAGTATAAACATTAGTATTTAAAAATTTTTAGTCCACAAGCCCTTAATTTTTGCATTCATAGCAAATAATTAAGTAGAGGACAATTGGGCTTTATATGGCCCGGCTATGTCTTACCCAAAGACCAATGAGAGGAAGGCAAGTGGAGGGCTTTTTGAACATTAGTCATGAATCAACATATTTGAGCAATAAAATGGATGACTAACTAGTAGCTTTTATAATGTCATGGCTTTACCCTATGATATGATAGCCTCCTAGAAGCAGGGAGAAAGTGTCTGTTATTAATACTTGAATTGACAAGCGGTGTGAACAGGCCTTATCACTGCCCATGCTGCCTAGCTGTTTTATTATTAATGAGAGTCACTTAATCTACTAAATCTCACTCATTATTTTCTCACTATAAATCCCACATTTATAGTGAGAAAAAATTCCAAGTTCTGACTCTCTAGACTCTACTAAGTGTTGGTCAAGCACTATTCATCTACTTTCGACCTTAGTCTTCTAGCTTTATTCAGCCATCTCTTTTCAACAGAACCTCCTAAAGACAATTGGTCGTTTGCTCAGCTCCTTTTCTCATCCTCACAGGAAACCTTAAGGGAGACTCTCTCTCTCTTTTCCTACTATACTTCTTATCATCTCTCCACCAACTCTCTAATCCTCTTCATAATCTTTAATTCTTAGTTTAAATTTTTCATCCAAACAACATCTAAGACACTATGGCCGGGAGTGCATTGCAAATTAGTTTCTAAGATTATATAAATATTATAATTTAAGTTATTCTAATAGTACTTGTTATTTTTTGCTAATCTTTTATGATTGAAAATATAAAATTTAATTATTTTTAACTAATTTGAACCATTTATACATTTTAAAAGACTATTATATCCCTTATTCTCACATTTATCAAAAAATTTAAAAATTTAATTTTTCTTTTTTTTTGCTTTCTCTTTTAAAAAAAAAATAAAACTAAAAAGTATAAACATTAATATTTAAAAATTATATTCTAAAAAATAAAAATTAAAAAGTTAAAAATTGTAAATAATCTTACTATATAACGACAAAAACTAACAATTATATATTAATTGACACCAAATGAAAGTACTTTTACAATCTCAGCGATCTAAATCTAGATTTTTAAAAATTTGAGACCAATTTGCAATATCCTCTCGTCCTCACGAGCTCTGATGAAATTTACCCTGTTAATTAATAAATTAATGTGTACATTCCTACATCTCAAATATTTAAGTCAATTATGATTTACTATGGCATCAGATAAGCAAAATTAACATTTTTGTTTATCTGACATCATTGTCGCATAGTAATTTTGTTGAATTTAAAATTTGAGATCAAAATTATTGGGTGCAGACAGTCCGTAGACCCCATTGCACACGTGAGTGCATGTCCATTGGATGTCGAATTGCTCACACAATAACTTCTTCACTTTCTCTAATTTATGTTCTACGTACCTGAAGGATGCCGGTGATTGGGCTGCCGCCGGGGGGGGTGGTGGCGGTAGAAGGAGCGGCCCATGAGGAGGAAGACGGTGGCGAGGAAGACAGAGATGGTGCAGATGCCGAAGGACCATTCCCAGCCGACGTTGGAGCTGATCCAGACGAGGAGGGTGACGCCAACACAGGCGCCGACGGTGACGCTGAAGAGGAGCCAATTGAAGGAGGAGAGCTTCGGGAGGTCGTCGGGGTTTCTTCCGTTCCTTGACTTGATTTGTCCCCTTATAAGTTACCTCAAACTTGGACCATACCTCATAAGCAGTGAGAAGGGTGCAAATTCGATTAAACTCACTAAGAGATAATCCATATTGAAGATTGTTGAGTGCTTTGGAATTTAATTGTGTTAATCTTTTTTTCTCAATCGTTATCTCGAAATATTTCTTCAGAGTAACCCTATCTTCATAGGGATGACAAAGGGCTTATGAGTTATTTCTCATAGCTCTATGTAAATCTCTTGAAGACATATCATCATCCGTCTTTTCCAAAAGTTATAGTGCAAATCTTTGAAAAGAGGAGGACGATTAGCCGAAAGACCCACACAGATAACATCATTGGGTATGTGCATGGGAAGAGCCATAAATTGACTCTAAGATGTTAATTCTAAAATAAAAAAGTGAAAAGAACACAAGAGCTTGTTTCTGATACCACTTGTTGGCCCTTAGGCCTTCCCAAGAGGGGGGTGAATTGGGATAAAAAAATTTCGAATAAATTATACTTATGAAATCAACAACAGGTAAAAAATGTGCACAATCAAATATTTAAAAAGATGAGAAACAAGTTAAGATTACAGCGAAAATAAGTTAAACAGAATACCGAAAAGCAGATCAATTGATTTTACCAAATAGTCCAGATGAACATGAACAGTGCAGAAAATAGAGAAAGAAAAACCGGTTGATTTGAGCAAATAGACCAAAACAACAATATTAATACAAATATAACTCAGAACAAAAATCGTGAGAGATATGATTTAGATACTATATAAATCAATTTTATTAAAGTAATTTGAGCTTATTTTTAAATTAAAATTAGATTTAATAATTTTATATATTGGTCAAATTTTACCGCGTTAGAGAGGAGAGAAAAATACACAAGAGATTTATAGTGGTTCGGCTTCCCGCCTAGTTCACTCCCCACGCTCCTCAAGTGGAATTTCAATCCACTAGCAAACTGGCTAAAGCTGAACAAACTCGATTACAATCTCACCGGCTTTTTCTTGGAACCAAAGCCAACCAACTCTTACAAACGCACCGGCTTTTTCTAGGAACTAAAGCCGACCAAACCTTATTTTAAATTTTTACACGGGAAAAATTTTAACCCACCTATTTTTCCACTTAATGAAAAAAACTAAACACCTCCACCAAAGGAGAGAACAAGAGAATGAAGTGAGTTGCTAGTCTAACTAGCTAACATTACAACTTAAGAGCAAAAAAAAGAATAACACAATGAGCTCTATACGCGTAGAGATTTGCCAAGAGAGAAAACTCGGAAAAACTGAAAACGAGTTATCAACAACTCGTTTAAAAATTGAAAGAAGCTAGATTTGGAAGGGAAAAATCATTTTCAAGAACTTAAAATGCTTAAGCAAGAATGTCTTTAAATAAGAGCAAAAAAATTACAAGAAAGTCTCAAATAATCTTTTTTCAAAACACAAGCTTGCTGATTTCAGAGAACCCAAATGCAAGAAATAGAAACAGAAAAACTTGAGGTTGTTTGCCAGCAAAAAGAATTCTGCAAGTGTATATTGTGCTGTTCTACAGTTTGAACAAAAAAATAATAATTCAGCTGAATGAAAATGCTCTTAATTCAAACTAATTAATAAGAGAATGTCATGTATCTATGTTCTACCCAAAGACTAATGAGAGGAAGACAAGTGAAGGACATTTTGGACATTTTTCGGACACAAGAAAAAGTGAAAAAATTTTAGATTTTCTAAAAACATGTTCTAGAAAATATGACAGTAAAAATAAAAGAGTTGAAGTGAAAAAAAATATAAGAACACAAATGTGTGTTTACTTAGCATGAGGACAAATGAAGGAATGTCTTATAAAATTATTTTGCCCTTAAAACATGTTAAAAAGGGCAACCATATCTCAGCACAAGTACAAAAAATCTGAGCAAAAGGATATGAGTTGGAAAATATCAACTCAATATTTCTTCTTTTGGAAAGGAATAAAAGAGGAGAAAAATAAGGACTTGTGGACTTTTCATAAAATAAAAAAATAACACATTACAAAATTTTGAAAATATCAAATAATGCTTTTTAGCACAGCCAAAATAATAAAATAATGGTCAAATAAGATTCTGGGCAGACTGACCGGATTTGTCCAGACCTACCAGAACTAACCGGTCGATTTCACCTTGAAAGTTTTTTGGCCTTAAAAAATGAAATAAGATAACATTCTAGGCCTACAAATACAAGAAAAAAAATATCTATAATAAATGAGTAAAATCTCTTGGCAAACTAACTCGTTTACATTAAGTCCTATGAAGTATAAGAAAAAATAAATGGTGAGTTCCGCTTCACTTGGACTTGAGAATATCTATCTTCTAATGAACGATTTGCCTATAAAAACATGCTTAGAAGAGGATTAGTACTAAAACTAAAGTAATTGTGATCATCAAAATCAATGGGTTTCAACATGTCACTTGAAATTACTTCTCTCCGTCTTCAGCGATGTGGAAGGATGAACATACCCGGGGTTCACCTTTGTCAAGGTGGCCGCAGCAAGGCCAGAGAAGCAGAGACACATTCGCGTCGGGGCTGTTATCAATTCCGTAGCAGTCGCCGCCGTTGTCCGGATCTTGGTCATCACCGCCAGCGCAACCGCGTACTGGCAGATGCTGGGGAAGTTCCGCAGCTGTGGGGCTACTAGGAGCTGGCCCTCGGGGATGAAGTCGAGCCGCGGTACTTCACCTACGAAGAGATCGACAGAGGGAAAAATTGAAAGCAGAGAAGGGTTTCCCAAAGAAATTGGGGAAAGGGGGCCGCAGGACGGTATACTTGGCAGCCCTGCTGATCGCTGGCAACTTGCCGGACGTCACCAGGAAGGACTCCACCGAGCTGAGAGGGACCGGGAGAAGGATTTCCAGGCGGAGATGAGGATCATTGGCCCACCATGTGAACGTCGTCGGCTTTCTAGGGTTCTGCAACGATTGGTCGAACAGAGTCTTGGTCTACGCGTATATGTTCCGACTATCACTCGCCGACCAAATCTTCAAGAGCGAGTCGCAGAGGCCGAGCTTGCGGCGACGGGTGGATATCCTTCACGGCGTGGCGAAGAGAATCGACTACCTGCACCGCGACTGCGATGCGAAATTCATCCACCGCGACATTAAGCCGGAGAACATCCTGATTGCAGGGACTGGTCGGCCAAGATCTCTGATTTTGGGATCGCCGTGGTCCTGACGGAGAGCCCTACGGAGAAGATCGCCGTCGACGCGTCGGCCGGAACTGAGGCTTACAAGGCGCCGGAGTGTTAGGGGGAAGGCGGCGAGGTGACGGAGAAGGTGGACGTTTACAGCTACGGAGTGGTGGTTCTAGAGACGGTTTTCTGCGAGAGGAACAGAGAGAAGAAGCTGCGTGAGACGGGGCTCCGGCGGCACTAAGCTGGAAATGTCGGAGGGCTCACGAAAGACAATGAGGAAGCGGGTCGAAATCCTTGTGACGGTGGGGATTTTGTGCACCGATGAAAACCCTAACGGAGGCCCTCCATGAGAGGGCGTTATGATAATGGAGGAAAACAAGGTATATATTGCCGATGATGCACAAGACGGGATTAATAGCAATTAGGTCCCTTTATTTTCATTTATATACATTCAGGTCCCTCTAGAAATATATTGCTCACCATGCTACTCCTTATAAAATTGTCTAACAATTAGTTTCCCGTCAAGCTTATATTGTTAATTTTCAGCTATTTATATTTAATACTTTTAAGTATTTAACTTCTAATATTATTTTATTTTTCACATATGTGAAAAATTTTTGAAATAAAAGTTAACTTATGAGCAGCTTAGAAGTCTCTTCTTTTATCTTTTGTCATATTAATTTTACTATTTAAAAAATATTATAGCTCAATTGTTAATTCTCATATATGATGAGAATGAATTTTATTTATTTATGTAACTATGTCAAAGTTTTAAAAATCAATAATATGTTGCTTCAAAAATAAGAAATCAAAACTATGATTTATTTATATAAAAATTATGATTTATATTACAAAATTATGATATATATAACAAACATTTTTATGATTAATATATTATATTAAGAATTTGAATATTAAGTATATAAAATAATTAAATTTTAGTGATATGTACGTAATTATTTTTTTATTATTTTATTTCAAGATAATTTTTTAAATTATTTAAAAATTTAAAGTTATTATTATTTTTAATTAATTATTTATTTTTTTTTAATTTTTAGTTGCTAGATAGTTATAATTAAGGGGCGTTTGATACAATGTTATCTTGATGTTATGTTATATTATTTAGAGAAAATAACTATTTAGTTTAATAATATCTACAAAAAATCTTCTATTAGATTATAAAATTATTAAATAAAAGATGACATCTAGATGTCATGACATCTAAATTATATAACATAACACCAAGATAACATCGAACCAAACGCCCTAAGTATCAATTTCATCATATTCATTTTTTAAACTAAAACGACTTGATAAATATTTGAGTAGTCGTATAAAACATAATTATGAAAGTATTTTAGTTTAAAATTTTAAATAATCTAATTTTTTTTAAAAAATGAGAAATAAGAATTATAATCGAATGAGAAATGAACTTGACATTTAAGTCTGTAAATAACTTTTCAAACAGTTTATTCTTATAAATAAGTTTAACGTTTTATAAACACAAAATTTTTTTTTTTTCCTGAAAACCATAGACGCAGCCCTACTGACACGAGGATGCACGTGCAGCTGGGAACTTAGTTAAAGTAAATTACATTTGGGTCACTTTAATAAAATACTCGATTTGAATATTTTTGTCTAGCTGGGAACTTAGTTTGGCGA
>JAEMOT010001399.1:32248-50965 GCA_019297695.1 Apostasia ramifera | reverse complement strand
TTTATTATTATTATTGTTATTTTTTAAACTAGTACTATTTTGGTCCTCGCGCCAAACAGGGCCAACTTTATCCCTATTTTCATATAGTATCATGTTTTATAATAAAAAACAAAAAAGTTGGTTCCAATCTTCCAACATACGGGACAATATTTCTTCTTGGATTATAACCTTTACTTTAACTTTACCTTAAAATAAGGTAAATTACGTACATGTCTCTTAGCTATGTTGATCATCTAAAAAGATCTCTCATGGCATATGTTTTTGTAGGTTGAGTGAAAAATATAAAAATAAAAGGGAAGAAAAAATCGAAAAATATACAACATATTTACATAATATAAAGTAGTCTTTTTATGTTGTCAAGCAAAAGAAAATCTACTATACAGAAATAAGATGCGTCAAAGACAAATACATGGCTGTAACGCAACATACGGGTTGAATAGGAAGGAGAGAGAAAATCTAGTGTGCTTCTCCATTGCTTCGTCACTTCTTCGTTCATGTAAAGTTCAACCCTAAATGCAAAGGAATGATCATCTCTGTTTCTAGAGTAAAATGCCATCAAGAAGAAAGAAGAGAGCGCACAATATGCTAAACAGTAAGCATATTCCTGCAACTACTTCGATGTTTGCCGCATGTCTGTAAAAATTTATTAATAGCTGACAATGACGAAATATCTTTTGATACACTCAAATGCTAGAGGATGAGTAATCCTTTTTGAATGGCACTTAAAATGGCTTAGATTTCTAGTTAGAGATGAGTGTAAGTTACATGGAGCTAAGCAAAAGACAACAAAGATACCATAACTAGAAGGATGAAAAAGAGAATACCTTAACACGAACCATATCAATGAGGTCTCCATTTACCCGCGAATGGCTCAGCACTGAGTCAGCATAATTTTGGGTTACAGGTGATCAAGTTCGATTGATGAAAGCACCACGTCGATGGCCTTGATTAAATCAACACCCCGCACAAACATCAACCACCAATAAGCTGGGTGTGAATATTTCTTGTGGGCTGGGCTGGGCACATCAACAGTAAACCAGTGTCAGATTTCATGCTATTCAAACCCTTGGTTTGATGAGCTTCTAGACTTAAATAATAAAAATAAAAAATTTATTTGCTCAAAAATGAATTATTTGAATGCCAAATCAAGCTGCAAATTTAAAAAATTAATGCCAAATGGCCACCATAAATCATCAGCTCAAGGTTATAATCGACCAATCTATGAAGTTCAACGTATATATCATCCAAATTACATTCATTTTCTGAGCAGCATAAAGAAATGGCTAACAAAAGGAACCATGGAGCTTAGCGCTTGTGCTCATACAACAGAGTGAGACAGGCATGAAACAGGAATAAACATGGCTATAGCTGCTCATCTTCATCATTCCTGGGAGTAATCAAGTTTCATTTTGGAATACAAATACATAGGTACAGAGAATCGCAGAACGTCTACTGCTTCCAGGGATTCAGAATGCTTTGCGAGGGCGATGCCTCAGCGCGGGAGAAGCCGGATATTCTGAATTCAAATAAGAGGAACACAAAAGATTAGAGGCCTGAATAGTAGTTTGTTATAAAAGGGAATAGAGACAGAAAGCTGAAGGGCTAATTAAGTTCCTTGTAAGCAGAAAGAGAGAGAAATCAGGACAAAGTCAATCATATTGTTTCAAGCCATTAAACAATTGAGTTACATGCTAATAGAGCTCACACATGAAGAGATTAAAACTGGCAAAATGAATATATGACAAGGGTAAATAAGCACAAGAAGGAATCTAATATGTTGCGGTGTTAAGCCTAATTCTCGACTAATGTAAGATCCAAGATCACTCCAGACAACTTAACGATGGGTGGGTTGCAGGAGGATTACGTAATACCACATTCTTTATCCAATAGGAAAATAAACCATTAGTAATTTATATTTTGAGGTGATGCGAATGCAAAAATAATATTGCTGGAGATTGGAGAATGAACCCAATTCCCTAAAATTGGACCTGGTCCACCACTCCTTGTGTAGACCGAAAAATGGTATTAGGAAACCGTATGATATCAAAGTATGAGATTATATAATAAACTGTTTGCCACTACATTGCATTATAAAAGCAAAGCTTTATTATAACTCAAGAAATAAGAAACCTTCAATTCAGCCGTGGAAGTAGGCGAAGATGTGTAAAATCACGTAAATATGTCTGTTTCTTCTCCTCAAACTAATTCTAAATCGCTTTAGGTGGGCATAAATCTGTCTAATATTTCTTCTCCTCTAATCCTAAATTGCTTCTTATACTGCTAGAGATGAATGCTACAACCTTAAAAGCAAAACAACAATTGTAATCCAAAATTTAGCTAGAATTCAAGAGTATCAAATGGGATCAAATTCAAATTCTATACTAACTTTTAATCTAGCCCACATCATAACCCAAAGCCCAATAAAATTTACCATAACATTGAAATGACTTCAATTCATGTTTACTCTCCCTGAACTAAATAGCTATCAGAATTAGGATAGCTATGATCTCACAGAAAATCAGACATCTCTTACTTTGGAAGCTCAAATATATAGTAAGCCAGCTATAATTTCGAACAAAAAAAGGCCTTTGGAAGAAAGCTGGCAAGAGACATATGGTGAAAAACTGAACACCCTCAAATATGATTAGTTTAGTTTTGTTGTTAAGATGTTTCTCATGCATGGTTTCAAAATAAATGATGTCAGGATCATGGGTCAAATGCTTAAGAATTGCAGGATACCCTGATTCCTTGAAGTTCAGGTAAGCTTCCCATTTGAGCCAACAACTCAGAATTGACTCCAGAACATCAGCAAAAAGATGTCACGGTCAGGTTACAGTCCAAATTATGACTTAGTGCTCCACTGGCATCATAGATGTAATGTATAAATAGTTTAAACGACCAAGCATTATAACTCATTGCTGCAATGATAAACTCCTAATAATTGAATGAATTACATTGGTTAAATGGATTAGCTGCTAACCAGCAAGTTGATAAAAAGCCATGAACTGTCTTTTAAGGGAATTCAAAGTTGGATAGGCCATAAAGGACCAGTTTCATCTGAACAATCTAACAATATGCAATCTCTACGCATGACTTTTTAACTGAATCAAAGCTACAACAAGAGCAAACTCATAAGCCCAAACTAGCTGCTTTCAGCTAAAGCAACATTAAGGCATTAATTGCTTCTTCTTCAGCACTTAAAGAAATAGTTGAATGAACCTATAGAACATATCCTTACCTTCTTAGACTAGCTTTATGGGAAACCACAAGTATAGCATATCCTCTTTTGTTTTTGATAAAAAAGTATGGCATATCCTTACTTTCTTCTGTAGGTATGACAACTCCCATCTGGATCAAACTCCAGAGCTGCCTTTCGACTGTCGGGGAAGGTAAAACCTTGCTAGATTAGTTTCTGAGGCAGGCATGCTCCTATAGGTTGACCCCTTTTTTGAATGTGGAGAGAATAGCTTATGCCCAAATTTACGTAAGAACGGACTTAAGCAAGAAGTTAAAACCCGGCACATGGGTGAATGGTCGCTAAGGAAATTCTTTCAGAGGTTTGAATATGAGGGAATCTCAATTATTTGCTTCAAATACGGTATAGTAGGTCACAAGGAGAGCAATTGTCCAACTCAAAACGCTGAGTTGCAACCAATACTGAATAACACAGAAGTAAGTCAATTCACACCACCCCCTACCTCACCCATGTGTGACCAGTCCTCCAACTGAAAGCCCCATAACTTGGAGAAGGCCAACCAACCAAAAGCAGCCAAAACTTTCGGTTCTTGACAGCAGCCAACCACACAGAGAGTGCAGCAGGAAGTTCGTGATCCAAAGACCATTGTGCTGTAGGTGTCAGTGAAAAATAGGAGGAATGTTGCTTCAAGGATTATGATAACAGCTAACACAAACTGATTGTACTTTGGACCTGCAGTCCCACCAAGAGCCGTCTGCTGTCAATTCTTCCAAGCCTACCCAAGGAAAATAACCCAGCCCTCCCACTAGCACTACCAAATTCCAACCACAACCAAGTACAAGTAACAACCTGAAAATGAGGTTGCTGAATGGATGCTGAGAACTGGGACAGCAACGGAAACTCTTTCAGCCGACTAAACAGAATCAGTTCAGTCCCCACACAGCTGACTGATTCTGGTCAGGAAAAATGAGGAAGTATTCAGCAGAAAGCAGATGTCCAATCCCTCTTCTGTTCTGGAATATATTTGTGAAATAAAGCTGGCAGAACCGTTGGTTGTGCTCGCATAACCTTGCATCAGCCCACAGCGGCCAGCAAAGAAATTTCCTAAAGCAGATCTGAACTGACCTTTGGAAGCCGCCATCTTCAAAAAGGTGTCTACATTCTGATAGAAGAAAAGGATAGTTTGGAGGAAGCAGTCACATCCCCTCCAACCCCCTTCCAACGATTAAATCCCTATTTTGGAATTGTTGTGGGGATAAAGCAGACCTCACACAACCATTTACAGGCTTTAATCTGAGAGCACTATCCAGTGGTGATATATTTACTTGAAACAAAGGTCTAAAGTCCTCTCCCACAGAGAGTTGGATGGTTTGGTAAAGCGTCAGTGGGATTACTATGTAAGGCTATTAATTTTCCTCGAACATTGAAGATCGCTTAAAAGTTGAATCAAAATTTGGATCAAATCGAGCTTGAGTTGATCCAAACGAGTCGATTAACGAGCTATTTTTATGGCTCAAGATTTTCATTAATCCAATTTTGAGCCGACATAGGATTGAATTGAGATGGCTCAAAATCAGATCAATTAAAAAATAAAAATATTATATATATTTATATATGTAATTAGATTTAGTATGTTAACTTTTTACAATATTCTAATGAAATATTTCATTAAAATTTTCTCCATTAAATTTATTCAAATAATATTTATTGTAAATTAATTTTCTTTATTTTTATTTTTAAATATTAGATCAAGACGAATGATTATAATTTAAGCTGACTGAATGAACAAAATACATTTATACTTAAAATTTAGTTAAACACAGTGGCATCTGTGTGCAATGTATGCTAAACAAGGGTGCCACAAGTGAAGGGATGTTTGGATTAAGATTAAGTGGCATCTCAGGGGGACCACAATACTACATTCTTTCGCAAGGCTGCCACTAGTAGGAAGAAGACCAATTGCATAAACTCTCTCCTTAAGAAGGAGAGAGTTGAAGATGATTAAGGAGTATATGCAATTCATCTAGACCACTTTGATCAAGGAGACCTCAATTCCAAATCGATAAGCTTGAAAACAGAATTGAGCTGCAAAGCACAGAAACAAAAGGGGATGGCTTGTCTGAGGATAATTATGACTATCTTTTGAACCTACTGATAGAATACAAGTATACAACATCCCTCTTGTTCCGTTGGAAATGTGATGGAAGTAGCGAACTAAGATTAAGTGGGCATCTCAGAGGGACCACAATACTACGCTCTTTTACAAAGCTGCCACTAGTAGAAAGAAGACCAATTGCATACACTATCTCCTAAATCAAGGAGAGAGTTGAGGATGATCAAGGAGTATAGGCAATTCATCTAGACCACTTTGAAATGAAGTGAACCCCTCCACCCTCCAGTTCCACTTGATGTAGCAAATAACATTTGTGACATTAGGAAAAGATCCTATCAACATTCCTATGTAGATTGGACCAATAAATGTCATGTACTAGAGATGCAATTTATCCCTACCAAAATAACTGGCAAAACCACTTGTGAGCAACTCTCAAACAATATGATTTCTTAATGAAGTATGAGGAATGCATAATCGTGTTTCAACCATCATAAACAAAGAAAGATACAGTCACAACATTTCCCATCTTGAACTTCTTGAAAAATCTCATGAAAATTAAGACAAAAACCACATTGGTCCTTTAAACTTCCAAATCCAACAATCTTAACTCTCATATTGGAGGACACCTAAAACTTGAGTAGGATTACTAGCAACATTATTCTTAATTCCTGATTTATGTTCCAAAACAAATGTATTCATTAATGAATTCAACGCACTTAATGTATCTGAAATTCAAATTCCTTTGGGATTGTAAGTAACTTAATACCATATTATCAAACAACAAAATGACTCCATGGGTTATAAATAGCAATGCCAATATCAAAGCAATTGAACAATGGCAACAAACTCTAACTAGAGCATCATTATTTAGCTTTAGAAGATTCTCACCAAAGAAAGCTATATGATAATTATTTATGATAATTATTTTGACTCAAAACTCCACCTATACCAATGCCCGAAGTGTCACAAGCTACCTTAAAAGACATATGAAAATCAGTGTGTCGTAGAACAGGAGCTTTTGTCATCTTTTGCTAAATCTTTATGAAGGCTCATGGCAAAATGTGTCCACCTAAATTTACCATTTTTAAACAATCAATGATGAGAACATGATAGCAGTAAACACTTTAGTGAACGTCATATAAAAGTAGCTTATCTGAGAATGGTACATGCCTCAGTGACGAAGGGTCAAGCTGATCATTTGTAGCTCTTAACTTTGTAGGGTCTATAGAAATCCCTTGAGATGACACAACTGATCCTAAGAAAGGGTAGTAGATTGCAAAAAAATTGCACTTCTTGATACTTGCACAAAACTTAGTTTCCCTAAGTGAAATAGAGGAAGTTTAGACGTGATCAAAGCGTTCAATTTTAGATCTACCTCAAATTAAGGTATCATCAAAAATATACTAAGAGCTTTCCAATTTAAGGCCGTAGAATATGAGTCATCACTCTCATGAAAGTACTACCGAGTATTTTGATAACATGACAGGCACGACTAGCCATCAAAAAGGTAATCCTGGGTCTAAAACATAGTTTTCCAATCATCTCTGGGCCTAATCGTAATGTTGTGATACATTAGTTAACCTTGGAGTTCCAACTAGAGCCTACCACACAAGTCTAACAAGTATTGTAAACACGGAATAAAAAACAATATTTAGTGAAACTTTATTTATGGCTCTATTGTTAAGTTCATTCTACAAAACCAACTTTTTTGGGGGAGAGTAAAGTAGGAATAACACAAAAACTCAAACTATATCGAACGAAGCCATTCTCTAGCCAATCACCTACTTTACTTAGCTCTTCCATTTCATTAGGAATTAGTCGATAGTGAGGAAAGTTAGGCAACTAAGATCTCATAATCAAGTTTATAACACGTTGAATGTACCGCATAGGTTGTAACTTATTAGTAAGCTCACTAAAAATAACATTAGAAAACTCCATTAAAAGGACATCTATTTCAAAGGAATCATGCATTTGAAATGTAGATATTGGTGAAATTAGTGAAACTGGTGGAACTTGTCTTGTCACATCAGTAAGTAATTTTTGGCTAATGCTAGACATCTTCTTAAAATCTTTGTTGCTCAAAAGAATTATATTCATTTTTACAGTAATAGGAGGAATGACTTTATCATTAAATGTGGGCTCTTAAGGAATAGGTTTGGCAAGCTTCAGAATGACATTTTTCCTATTGAACTTGAAAATTTGAGTATTATCCCTTACATAGTTAGTAACATATAAGCAGTACAACTAGAGGCTTCTTAACAGAATATAAGCCACATTAATGGGTAAAATATTACACCCAATAAACTCTCAACAGAAGCTTAATAGTCAATCATCCTAAGTGCCAGTACATATCTTCTAACTAAAAACTAAAGAAATCTTGTTTAGCCAAGCTATACTAAAAGTGAGGGATGGGACTACACATTCAATTCAGCCTAGAAATAGCTAGGCCTGGTTACCGGACCGGACCGGTTCTACCGGTTCCAGGTCCGAACCGGTCCGGTCGGGTCCTAACCGGTTCCGGACCCGGTCCGGAACCGGTTAGGTTAGCTTGGATCCAGTCCGAGTCCGGTCCGGATCCATATATTTGGGTCGGGTCGGGTCGGGTCAATCGGATAAATTAATTTTAAAAATATATTTTTTTATGTATTTCATAAAAAAATATTATATATTTTGTAATATTTATGACAAAATTAACATAAAAAAATTCTAAGAAATATTATTAATATTTACAAAAAATAATTACAGTTCGTACAAATATCTCACATTACAAAAAAATTATTCATCGTAATTACAACGAATTCTTCTCGAGTACTCCTTCTTTTCTTCTGAACTGTTATCCTTAAATTCGTCTACAAAATTATACTGTTGATTTCGTGACTCAACAGCAAACCAATCCTGTAGACATGTAAGCATGCAAAGGGTTGCAGGAGATAAATTATTTTTGTAGTCTCCTACTATTCTTCCTGTGGTGGAAATGACTGATTCAGAAGCTACAGTTGAAACTTGGGCTGCTAGAACATCTCGTGCCAAAGCAGATAAAATGGAACATTACTTTGATGAGCTTTTCCACCACTCTAATAAGCTCATATCATCATCAAATTTCTCCCCGAGATGTAAATAAAACTGCAACTCGTTCAAATTGGTAGGTGCTTGACTCTGTGTTGTGGATTGCTCTCCAACAGTTGCTTTTCCTTTGTCTGTAGCAACAGATCTTTTTGCCGCCGCCGACCTAAGAACATTGAAAATGCCGGGCTTTTTCTGTGTTCCTGTTTGTATCTCCATACGTTGCATGTTATTGCTCGCAACCTACTCACTGTAATAAAGAGAAAATAACTCTTGAAGAGTTGTAAAAACTGATGCTTTTTCGGCATCAGTATTATTAAAAAAAAATCAGAATATTCCGCGTAAAAAATTTCAATAGCTTCGGTTCCCTGACAAGGATTAGGCATAGCAGCAATTGAATATAAAATTAGAATTTTTTCCGAGTATTTTCTAAATTTTAATTCCATGTTAGCAATAAAAATTTTCAAAATTAAATCTGATCTAAACTCTAAAATTTTTTGAAACATTTGAAAAATATAAGGTAAAAAAATAGGCGAAGTCTGATAATAACAACCGGAAAAACTTTCAGTAGACTTCTTAAAAATAAACAATAATTCAAAGACCTTTTTTAAAAAAATTCAATCATAAGAATATAATTGAAGGTCATGATTAAGTGTATATGAATTATAAAGAGCAGTTAGCAAATCTTCGTACGGTAAAAGTGATTCGAATAAACGATGAAGTGAATTCCATCAAGTTTCTACAGGTAATGAAAATTTTACACAATTTTTTCCGGCACTTACGCAAACACGTTTCCATTCACGCCTAACGTTTGAATTTAAACGAATCCGTTTTGCAACATGTTTAAATTTATCGATAATTAAATGATCGGAATTAAAAACACTAAAAACACATAAATTAATGATATGACATGCACATCTAACATGAAAAAGAGAACCGCAAAGAGGAGGCCTTAAAAATTGTTGTAAAAAATTAACTGCAGAATTATTATTTAAGACATTATCCAAAGTAATAGAAAAAATTTTATTTTCTACACTATAAATTTTACAAACATTACGAATGTAAGAAAAAATGGTTGAACCCGTATAGGCTTCATCTAATATATCCAAAGATAATATCTGTTTCTGCATTCCCCACTGTCCGTCGATCCAATGACAAGTAACAACTAAGTAACTCGCGCCAGTAATACTAGTCCAAATATCGAATGTTAAACTAACCCTATAACTAATGTTACTGAGGTGTTGAATAAGAGATTTCTTATATTCTTCGTACATTGGCATACAATTTTTTTTAAGTGTATGCCTAGAAATACGGGTATATTGAGGTTGTAAATATTGAATAATATATTCTAAAAATCCCTCCTTTTCACATATTGTAAATGATTGTTCGGTTCGTACTACAAATCGAACTAAACCTCGATGTGCTTTATCATTTCTAAAAGCCCACGGCATAGATCCACTATGTGAATTGAGTTGTGTTTGGGTTGGCTCTATAGTAGTAGGTTGGCAAGTTTTTTCATCAAACTTATGAAATCTAATTAGGTGCTTCTTAAATGTACCAGTCCCACCACCGGAACCACCCTGTTTGTATGAATATTGATTTCGAGTCACCGCATTTTGTTGCACTTAGTAGGGTCGTGATCATCATCAACCCTATGGCTCGATGGAGATGCATAGGGTGGAGCCATTTGATGGCCGCGTAGCAATCTAATAGATCTTGAGCAACATGGGATATGATTGCAGAGACGATACATGGTGGGCTTGGTTGTCTTACTTAGGCATGCATCCAAAAGTAGCACCAACGTGATCCCATTGGAAATAAAGTGTATTAGTTTGAGCTCTACCAAATCTACATACCGTAATGGAAACTCTAAACTGGAGCTTCAATACCAAATTGATATAGAACGTGCAAAGAGGATAGAAAGAAGAATAGAAGAAAGGGAAGCGAAATAAAGAAAATAAAGAAAACTAGAGATACTTTATTCAATTCATACATTACTATCAATTATAGAGAATAAAAAGCTTATTTATAAAAATCTAATCCCAACTAAAGAAAATAAAGACAAAGAATAATTACTAAAGACAAATACTAAATTATCATCCTTATCTAGAGTACTAACTAAAATAATTTCCTTCTAACCTCAAGCGGAAAAAAACAATCCATCAATTTACATCTAAAATAAGTATGCTGAAAGTCCTTTAGACGGGGTGCCATCACCTATATTCCATCATAAATTAGAAGGAAACTATTTCATGGCGACAATAGTACAATACTTCGCTTTAGCAATTGTAACAGGGTAATTCATGGAAGAGTCTAAATCTAGACCGAAAATAAACTCAACCTACTGTGCTTCAACTTAAAAAATAACAAAATCAAATGCCCCAATGCATGGTTTATTAATGGTTACGGACAAGTCAATGTGCAAAAATACTTGCTTTCAAGTTGAAAACAGCTACATGTAGAACAACTCAAAGCTAGAACCAGTCTAAAAAAATTTAACATACTAAAATTGATTAGCATGATTTTCACCAAAGAACACCCAAACAAACAACCAAAAATTCCGAGAATTATTACTCTAGTCCTCTAAAGGTCTTTGAATTGGTTAATCATATTAATGTGATCATTCAATTCACCATAAACATTTACATAGGTGATTCATCTTGGCTTCAAGTTGCAACTAGAATATTTTAACATAAATGCCAAACAGCGCAGAGTAAATCCTCTAAAGAATATCCGTTGAAGAAGTAAATGAAAAAATAGGGGGAATCCTGAACTTAAATCGAAAGCAAGATGAGCAACAACAAATAAAAGAACAGTATAGTCAGGAAAAAGAACTTACCCAGGAAGATCATTCATGGAATTTTAGTCACTGCCACGTCGAAGACAAACCCCCTATACACTCCCTCACCATACCCCGGTGCTCCATCTACCCATTTCCAAATCCCTCCCAACCCAGTGCCCTTTACAACCTCTTCTTCCCCTTCCACCCACATTGCCATCTTCCCCCTCACCCTCTTGCCGGAAAACCAAACTTTACCGTCTCCTCCAAACACCTTTACCTTGTTGTTCCCTGCAGCGCTTGCCGGCGTCGGCGTCCCCTGCCCGCTAACTCCGGCGAAGCACCGGTACATCTCCGGCGGCATCCTGCCGGCCTCCTCCCATTCCATCGACGCCAGATCGAGCCTCAATATCAGGACAGTCGAGCAAGGTGCATCCACGGCGAAGGACGATCTCAAACCACCGATCATCAAGATCCGGCCGTTCCCGGAGCCGCGGACAAGACGAGGCCGCTTGAGGATGTCGAACACGTCCCCCCACTCATGGCGTTCAAGCTGGATCCAGCCTCGTGGACCTCCAAGGCCAGACATGGCACAGGAAAAGAGCTTCCACTGACTGCGCCAGGGATTGCCGATGTCGCAGAGGGTAAAGATGGAGTCACCCACGAAAACGGGGCTGCGAGGCTTGGAAGGGAGATTGAGGGAAAACTTGCACCAAGAGGCAGCGCCTGGGGAGTAGGAGAGAGCAGCCAGCTCGGTTAGGACGAGGACGGCGCCGCCGGCGGAGGGAGGGGCAGCGAGAACGGTGCCGTGGCGCGACCATGCCGAGCCAAGCGGTGGAAGTATGCGGAAGGATCTGGTGAGGGGATTGCAAAGAACAAGAGATTTTGGGGGTTTCGAGTCGGAGGAATTGGAGGGCGGATGGGGATCAGCCCAAAGATAGAGAAGGGATGAGGAGGCCGTGACCGGGGAGACAGAGAGGAAAGGCAGGAAGGAGAGGGAGAATCGAAGCCAGCGGGACGAGGAGGGATCGAAAGTGAGGAGCGACGGGGGCTGCTGATGGTGGTGATGATGGCGTGGATGTCGGAGGGCGAGAAGGCGTAGAGGGGGGAGGAGAGAAAGAAAGGGAAGAGACGAGAGAGCCTCGCGAAAGTGGCGGCAGACGGAGCGGGAGGCGAGGATCTGGCGGAGGGGGAGGCGGGAGAAAATATGTTGGAGCGTGTCATCGGGGAGCAGGAGGATCGGGCACAGGGAAGGAAGAAGCGCCAGAGGAGAAGGCGGTGGTGGGTCCTCCACCGTCGTCGCGGCGGGGGTCGTCGGCGGCATCGGCGGCCTGCGCGACGGACGGAGGGGGTTTGGGAAGGAAGTTGGGTCGAAGGGGAATGGTGGGTGGGTTTCGTGAACGGACAGCAAGCGGGCGATACGTTTCCGATGATTTGGAACCGAAGAGAGTCGGAAAAATTTCGGTCATAATTTTATTATGGTTAAAATTTAAAATCATTGATTTTAAATTTTAATATCCTCATAAAAAATATTTTTATAATTGCAGTTATATTATATGACGTATTTGTATTATTAAATTTTCTTTTAAATGAAAACATGCGTACTTTTTTTTCCTCTTTTTAACTTGGTGCTTTTGATATAATTTTAGTATATTACAGATAATTAAATTTAATTTTTGCTCAAGGTATTGGTAAATTTAATTTTTTTTAAAAAAAATATATCATCTTTGCATTAGTTGATTTTCCTACAATAATTTTCTAGTAATAATCCAATCGATTTGAATTAGAGTTCTGAATCCTAGAGGTTCACGCAATTCAGAAGTTACTAGATGGCCGTTTTTTATTTTTCTTCATTTTTTAAAAGTACATGAAAATGACCATTTTTATAAATTTTTTATTGATTTTACCGAAATGGCAGTCTCTTATGACTTGGCACGTCTCTTGCTTCATCTGATTAAACTGAATGTTTTTTTTAAGATGAAATGAAATGATCATAAAAAGATTTAAAAACATATAGATAAACTTCGGTGCATTTATTTATTGAGATTAATTTTAATCATAAAATTAAATTCAAAGTATTTATTTAAACAGATTAAAATTAAGCATATTAATTTTAATATGACATATTATATCATATTTAAATTTTAATATTAAATTATATTCTACGTTATATATTTCAAAATAAAAACTATATATTTATTTTATATTTTTATAATTTTTAATAATATAATATATTTTTATTTAAATTTAAATTTAATTTAATTAAAATTAATTTTTTAAACAAATGCACCACAAATGATTGCATGTTCATCTCAACACTTATGTCTAAAGTCTAATGAAATAAAGTTATATAAATTTAAAAATAAAAATAAATTTAATTTCACATTATATATAATATTTAATATAGCTTTGAGTTTATATTGAAACTAATTTCAATTTTAGTATTTCTAAAAAGAAATAATAAGCTTCCAAATTAGGATGATGACTGCAACACTTACCATATGAAACATGCCCATATTATGTTAATTCATCTTAGTAATATTTTATTTATGGGATAATTACCTACATGCCACACAATTTAATTTTTTTATGTCTTATTCATCCATTCTTAATTAATTATCCTATGCACACTCAAAACATTACAAAATCTTACATACACACATTTGAGTTAAAATTTAATCAAAATCTATTTGAAAAAAAAATATTCTGTTAGTAAATCATTAAAATTATATTTTTATTCTTAATGGTACATATTTTTTCTCTTCCTCAATACCACACTAAAGCGTTGATTTGTCCTAAAATTAATTCATGTTGAGGATGTCTCCTTCCTTTGCCGCAACCTAAACATTAAGATTTTAAAATTTTCACTCAAAATATATTTTAATATTCTTAAAATAATATGATGAACGGTCCAGATTTTTTGTAATCTAACTATAATTATGTTATTAAAAAATTATGATTACTCATTATAATAAAAATAACTTTAAATGTGTGTATATAAGATTTTATAATATTTTGAGTATGCATAGCGTAATTAACTAAGAATGGATAGGTAAAATATAAATAAAATTAAATTGTGTGGCATGTAGGTAATTATTCTTTTATTTATATGATAAATTTTTCTTATTTTAACAACTTGATTTTATTAATTAGAGATATGTAAAATGAAGATTGCCCTTTGAAAAACTATATAATTTTTCAATATTGTGCATAGGAAAAGTGAAAAACGGAAATTTTACAACCTCAGAGTTTTATAAATTGAAATTTTGGTATTTGAGAGAGTATGGAAAGTGTTAAATATATAATTTTAAATATACTATTTAAAATGGCGAAACACCTTTAACTATGCTAAAATTATATATTAAAAATAATTATACTTTATAATGTAAATAAATTTAATATTAAAATTATTTTTTATTTCAAATTTATATTTAAAATAAAAATAAAGTTTAAATGGTGTTTAGTTCAATACTATCATAATATTATGTCATATTATTTAAATGTAATAATATTTAAATTATATTTTTTATTAATAATTTTATAATTTTTTAAAAAATTATTTAAATATATCAATATAACAAAATATAGCATCAAGAAAATATGGAATCAAACACAATTAAAATTATATACATAATTCAAAACAAAAATTAATTTTATTTTAAACTAGAAGGCAAAATAATCTCATTAAAGTTTTTTTAATTTAGTTACAACTAACTTGAACAAATTTTTATATTATAAAAAATAATTAATTTGAATAAACAAACAAACTAAGTCGAAAAAATATTTTTAATTAATTACTTATAATTAAGTGCTTGAATTTAAAATTTTAAATATTATATTTTTTAAATATATGTTATTTTATTTTATAATTTAAATTTTATGATGCGAGTAGCATTTGAATAATATTCTAAATTTTAGATGGTTGCAGATAGTTCTTTAAAATTATTATTATTATTTTCTATGATATATTCTACCACAGATAAAATTTGGGAAAAAATTTTAATTGGTGGCAAAAGAGTTATATTTGTACTTGTTTTTCTATAAGTTAGTAGATTTTTGTTTTTTTGATAGTATATAAGAAAGTAGATTAAAAGAAAGCAAAATAGGGCATTTACGCATTTTAATTATAAAAATTTATTTATTTTATTTTTAAAATAAAATATTATGTATATTATATTAAAATTTTATAAAATTAATTATATATTTTACATAATATTTAAAAAATAATAATTTAAATTATTGATATTTTATAAATTTTATTCTATTGAAATAAATGATATTTGAAGTATAATATTAAAGTTTAAAATTTAAAATTTTAGGTCCTGTTTGTTTGGCAGTTAAAAATTAACTTGATTTAATTTTAAACAGGAATATCATATCACACATAAAATTTAATATTAAAAATTAAACTTATTTTACATTCTACACATATTACTAAAATAATAACTAACTTATATCACATCTCTCGTATATTCCAACATAATAATTAACTTTATTCATATCATTCATAATTTTTAATAAAAAATATCTCTATCTAAATTTAATTTTAACTTTATTAAATTAAACCATACAAGCAAATAAGTCAGGTTTAACTTTTAGTATTAAAGTAATTTAGGATATAAAATTTAATATTTTATATTAAGTTATAGTTTCAGGTCTCGAAATTTAAAGTATAGTGTAATTTTATTCAAAAATAATGTAAAATTTATAATTTTATAAAATTTTAAATCAAATTTTTAAAACTCAATTTCAGTTTCTGTTCCCGTCACAAGATGAATGTATCAGTTTCGACAATTTCGATGTTTCGATAATTTCAATATCGACAGTTTTGATTTTTTCTATAAATTATTTAATTTTTATAAATTTAAATTAAATTTATTAATTCTGATTATTGAATATTATTTTTTGGGAAAATAAGTTTCAGCCATTTTGACTAAATTTTTGCAATTTTGGGCAAAACGGCTGAAAGGCCGAAACTACTGATTTCTGCTGAAAATGAAACTTAGTAATTTTTTCGTATCTATTTCGGTTTCAATTGAAACAGATCCGAAACTATGACCGAGTTTTAAAACCTTAATTTCAATATAATTTACATAATATTTTTATTTTTAATATTAAAATATAATTTTTTATAATTAAAGTGTTTTTTTTTAATGTCCCAATTGAAATCCACACAAAGTTAATATAATAAATATTAGGTGACCAGAGTACAATAAAATCTTAAATTGAGGAACCTTATTCAAAATTTTATGGACTAATATACAAACCTGCAGCACCATATGGACCTATAATGGATTCATGTCATGTTTAATCCATTAACACATATTGAATATAATTTTTATTTAAAATTATATGTATTATGTATGTAATTACATATTAAAAAATTCAACAAAGATAAATGAATTATTTTCAAAAAAAATTCAATGTTGATGTGATAATACATTTAATTTTAGAAAATTTAATATTTGAAAAGAGAATAGAAATGACTATTATATCCAACAAATTAGTAAGTCTGAACTTTAAAAGGCTTTACAAAAGATGAAGTATAAGAAGATAATATCTCAATAAATATTTTGAAATACATGAAAGATGGAGTGTCTTAGCTCATTAAATTATTTAATGTAATTTTTAAAACTAAACAGATGTCAAACAAGTAAAGAAAGAGTATATTGTTACATATTTATAAGAATAAAAATAATGTACAATATTATACTAATTATAAATATATTCAATTAATAAATTATACTTTAAAATTTAAAAAAATATTAATCGAGCAATGATTATATTGTAATATTAGGGTATCACAGAACCAGTTTGATTTTATATCTGGTAGATCCACTATGAAAGCTATTCGTTTATTGGGTTTAATAGAAAAATTTAGAGAGAAAAAAAGAAAATCTGCATTTGATTTTCATGAATGTGAGAAAAACTTATGACAAAGTTCTAAGAAAAATGATTTAAAAAGTTTTAGAAAAAAAAAAATTTGCACTACTCATGTTCAAGTTATCAAAGACATGTATAAAAGAGTTGTTACTCATGCTTGAACACAAAGTAATTTAACTAAAAATTTTCAATTATACTTAAACTATACCAAAGCCAACCCCCTATTTCTTAGTAGCCAAAAGAAAAGAAAGCAAAAGCGATTCTTGCAGTAGCGGCAGCTTAAATCGTGAAAATGGAGTTGTGGGAGAGCAATACAAGTGCCGTACTGCTAAGCAAAGCAGTGGACTGCTGCACCATAGATGACGAAAGTCCAGTAGTTGAAAGCATGACTAGCTTATGCTCTACCCTGAGTAGCGTGGGGCATGTGGAATCCCATATGAATCAGCAAAGACCATCTTACAAGACTAAATACTCCTGAATAACCGATAGCGAAGTAGTACCGTGAGGGAAAGTTGAAAAAAACTCCCACTGGAGCGTGAAATAGAATATGAAATCGTGAGCTTCCAAGCAGTGGGGCGATCTTTTTATATAGAGAGATCCTATAAATACATTTTTTTACATTAGTTATCAGACTTTAATTGGAAATATCTAAGAAATAGTACTTTTGTGTATACTTTTTACAAATGATATTATTCTTATTGATAAACTAGAGAATGAGCTAAAACAAAACTCAAGTCATACAAAAATACTTTAGAATTTAAATATTTTCGTCTTAGCAGATCAAAAGCTGAATATATAAAATATAAATTTAGTTAAGATAGAAGCACTTGTATTGATAAGATGATAATTAATGATCAAGTTATAAAAAAAAATGAGTGATTTAAATACCTTAGATCAATTATACAAAATAACGATGAAATAGATAAGGATATTAACAGAATTCAAGTAGGATGACTAAAGTGAAAAAATATTTTTAATGTGTTATGCGATAAAAAAAATTAACTTAAACTTAAAGGTAAGTTCTACAGAATAATTGTAAGACTAGCAATATTATATAATATAAAATACTGGAGCACAAAATGAAAACACACAAGTAATTATCGCAGAGATAAAGGTGCTAAGATAAATAAATGAGTATACACGAAAAGATAAAATGAAAAATAAATATATCCATGAGAACGCTACGATAGTTTCAATTGAGGATGAGCTCAAGGAAATTCAGCTAAGATGATTTGGATATATAAATCGTAAGCCAATAAAAACTACAATAAGAAAAATTGAGTTATTAAATTTTACATGTATTAAAAGAGGAAGATGAGAGCAAAATAAAATATGACAAGAAACTATTATATTTAAAAATAAATAAAAATTTGTTATTTAATAAAACATGATGAAGAAAAAAAAATTCATATAAATGACCCCAACTAAATAAAAACTTCATTGTTATTGTTGTATATATTATGTATTAAATTAATATTTAAATAAAAAATAATATTAAAAATTAGGTTTAATTCAACTCAAAAATCAACATGTGATATAATAAAGGGCAATACGCCCAGGTCCCTGAGTTTAACACTTAATATTACGCAAGTCCACTAAAATTTAACATCAAGATCCTGAATTTTAATAAATTATTAAATAAATCTTTTTTTATTTTTTTATTATTAAATTTTTTTAAAATTA
>JAEMOT010001399.1:1446-27704 GCA_019297695.1 Apostasia ramifera | reverse complement strand
TCTAAATAAAGCTAATATGAAAATCTCTAATAACTCTAATTAATTTGAATTTGAATTTTGATTTAGCACATGACACTATCCTAGCCGTCCAATTCAATGCTGATTTATGTCTTCACCACAATGGAAGAATGACAGAATGCAACAAGGAAGAAAACAGTTTATGACTAACACATAATAAACTGATATTTTATTACTAAGCATGCACTATTTGGTTTTTGACCCATTTTAGGAATAAAAAAGAAAGCAAAGCCATCAACAACCAAAGTTACAAACATAAAATTAAATTAAAATTAAAATCAACGGAGAACATTGAGACTTACCATCTCGGAGATGAGCCTGCTGTTCCATAGACTGCAACCGCAGTTTGAGTTCCCTATTCTCAACAGTTAAACCAGTAGTATCTCTCTGCAGCACACAAAAGGGTAGCAATAGCAGTCAGTTTATTAATGCGACACCCATATGTACTTTAGGATGATGCACAACAAAATGATTCCTGCAAACATTTACAGAATGCTATTATCTAGAAGCAAAAGTACGATACGGCGATACAGATACGATACGATACAAATACAACATGATAAACTTAAAAAAAGTAGGATACAGATACGTTAACATACAATTGTTATATATGTGTGCATAATATGTTATATTCTCATATTTAAAGTGTAATTCTATGATAGATGAAAATAACTTATATAAATTATTACTATAAATTTCAAAAACATCTTTTAAATTTTCTTATCTTTCATCTATTGAATTTCAAAAAATTTTAAATTTAAAATAATATCATAAAATTTGTTTAATTACTTTCCAACCTATCAAATTATTTACATGAAATAAAAGTTTAAATATATATCAGTAAATTATTTTCAATTTAAATTTAATTCAAATTGATTAGCTTGATACAAATATGATATAATTAATAATACAGATGCTGTGACATAAACTAAAATATACTGACCTAATTAAAGTATATATATGTTCTCTCTCTTCAAATTTTCTATTAAATAAATAGAAAAATAAAAAGATCAAAAGTCTAATTTTTTCGCAATATGAGCTTGATTAAGGTAAAAAAAATGTGATCGACATCCAAAAGAAGTAAAGATAATATTAGTTAAAATAGAAAATGTAAAAAAGTCATTAGTATTTGCAAGATCACAAAAAAAAATTAGCTAAAGTAGATGGCATAGCTGCTTGTGAATATCAAATCTTTTTCTATTGTCGAAACACCAGCGTGCGTAAAAGTTTTTTCGATCCCAATTGCGTAGCCCAATATTTCTCTTTTAATTTTAATGTCAAAATATATGCATAAGTTGTGCTTTATGTATAAAATATTTTTTTATTTTTTATTGTGTATGCTGAACTTACTGTTTTAATATTTTTTTCTCTAATTAAAAGTATCTGGAAGTATTGGATAAGTATTAGGAAAGTATCGGATAAGCATTGGATTTTTAAAAAATAAAAATAAAAATTGATAAGCTATATGGTGTATTAAATATGTATTGGTAGAGTATCAAGGAGTATTGATATCTGATACGGATACGATACGCATACGTTAGGCTTCATGAAGTATCAGTGCTCAATGGACTATTATGAACGAAAATAGTAGAAAACCATGCCTGCTAGAAGAAAAACATCGTAATTCAACCATCAAAAGATATACAAAGCAATGACAAAGAGGCAAGACGAAAACATTCTACAAGAAATTTTTTTAAAAATATCTTATTTTCCAGTCTTCCCAGACCCTTGTGCTTCTAGAGTCCTATTATACCATGAGCATCAATATGTTTTTGACAAAGTCACTAGCTAAGAAAGATCAACATGCAAAGACTCGACCCTTTGTTGTTAAAAAGCCTCATAAAGCTTTTATTTACAGACTGTCAGCACAACAGACAACTAAAATAACTGTATCTAAGCAAATACTGAATTTATTTATCAAAAAAGTTTGCCTATTTTGTTATAAACCTCAAATAGATCTTTAATTTGTTATAAACCCAAGATCTTTTGAATAGAATCAAACTTAAAAACAAAGTTGTTTTATCTAGTGCAAATAAAGTTTCAATTGTATGAAGTATTGACCACTATACTCCTGGTCATCACAATATTAATATATTACACTAAGCACCATCACCAAATTATACTATACTCAAATATGATCATAAAAAAACAAAATAAGGCAGCTTAGCACATGCCATCAGAGAACATTAAGGGTTCATTATATAGTACTAGCTTTTTTTTTTTTGATAGCAATATAGTACTAGCTTTTGAATGAAATGATAAGTTAGCCCAATCGAGCAGACATAAAAACAGAAGGGGGCTTGGCATTAATAGAATAAAGACAGAACATATAGCATGTAATTTATCAAACATAGAGTACAGGTAAAGTAGCATCCTTAAAAAAATACCCATATATATAAAAAACTAAAAAAAAAAAGATTGGCAACATGACAAACAATAACAACAAAAACAACAACTGAACAAAGCCTTTGTTCGACTACATTAGTCCTTTTTTATTACAATCTATCAAATAATAGCTCATCGTATAACTCTAACCATGCAAAATCATTTCTTATAGTTTCTTACTACGACTTTTTTGGTCTTCTACTTCCTCTTTTTACATTGACAAAGTCCAATAACTCAACTCTCTCTACTGGAGTTTTTATCAGCCAACAATATATATGTCTAAATTATCTAAGTCAGCTCTCTCCAAGTTTATTCTAAATTGAGGTGACTCTAATTTTCCAACAAATATACTTATTCTTCATCTTATCCTTTTGTGCACACCGACTTATCCACCTTACCATCTCATCTCAGTGACACTTATTTTATTCGTATATTTCTGTTTTATAAATCAGCACTCAGTACTATACAACATCATTGGTCTATTGTCCTATAAAATTTATTTATAAATTTGAGTAAGATTTTTCTATCACAAAACACACCATATTTATTCCTCCACTTAATCCAACTTACTTGAATTCTACTAGTAACATTATCATTTATCTCACCGTCATTTTTTTTTTTTGAAATTCGGCCGTAGCCTATAATACTATAATAGTAAAAAGATACATCAGGTACAAAAGGTTCGATCCTCGTTGAGGATCGCACAAAAATCGAGTGGGAGGGACATGCCCCTACGCCACTCTGTGTCATCGAAACAAGAAAAGGAAGCTACAAAGTCTGCCGCTCTATTAACGGCTCTATAAACATGAGATATCCTATATGCCTTGAAGGCACAAAAAAGCTCAGCAATCTGGGCCATAGTCTTGTCGGAAGGATGTCCTCTGGCTGTCCGGTGAAGGTCCGCAATAGTGATGGCAGAGTCGCCCTCTATCCAAATCCCGTCCATCGTATCCGCCCACTCTCGGGCGGCTGTCATCGCGATGAGTGCTCCCGTCGCTTCTGCTGTAGTAGTGGCATGAGTGTAGAGCTTATAGCCAGTCGCTAGTAGAAGGTTACCATAGTGATCCCGCAAAACCCCCCCTGCACCTGCCGCACCGTTCTGTTTAACGGAGCCGTCAAAGTTCACCTTAATCCATCGTGGGGGTGGGGGATCCCAATGGAATGCAGAGAGGTAACAACAGCCTTCAAGGCTGTTGGGATCCCAGTTCCCCACGTTGGATGATGGTTGTTCTTGGGCCTCGCTAAAAGAAACAAGTGCAGCGATAACTCTAGGCAACGGGAAAGGTTTGTTGTGGACGCGACCGTTGCGAGCTCTCCATGAGTGGTACAAGGCCGCCACCCATTTAATTGCCTGAGGGTCAGCTGGATTTTTCTGGACTCTTGATTGCAGGTTGCCAAGAAAGAGCTTCAACAAGTGAGTATTGCGAGAGGGTAATGGAAGATTTCCCTCAGCCGGACCAGCCATCGTTGCTGGATGCGCTGCAGGAATGCTTCCCGTTGTAACGGCTGCAGGGAGCGCAGCTGTTGCTCCTGCTGTGGCGTCGTCGGGAACTGATTTGGCTGCTACCGCAGCAGGTTCAGCTGCTGTTGCTGCTACAACATCAGCAACGGCAGCAGCAGAATGCTGACCTGCTGTTGTAACAGCAGCAGAATGTGCTGCTACAGCAGCAGCTGCTGTTGTGGCCGCAGCCAAACCTGCTGCTGCAGGTTCCCGGGGTTGCAGTCCCCTGAAGTCAGCTGCTGGGTGTTGATACTGCAGCCCCGATCTTATACTGAATTCACCGTCGGCAGCGAAACCTGCCGGAAAAAGGTTAGTATAAAAAGGGTCCCTGTTGTAACCAGCAGGTCTGGGTTTTTTCCGTAGCAAGGGCGCTCCATCACCGTCGTACTTCCTCTTAGATTGGTTCTGACCTGAATCTTTCAAGGAAGGGAGCATAGTCGTGCTTGCGGGGCAAAGATCAGCAGAAGGAATGGGACAAACAAGTTGCCTTTTCTGCTCTTTCACATTCCTCAAATCTCTGGCGGGAGCCTTTCGTTTCCTGTAATGGCAACTGCCTAGGCAGGGTTGAGCATGTTTAGAAGGAGACGAGTGGCTAGTCTGCAGCTCAAAAATAGCTTCTTCTGGCAACCCAACATCACTCTCTGTTGCTGATTCAGCCTGCTGCTTCTGTAAGGCATTAAAGACTGCACAAGTGAAGCTGCATTCACCGTCATTTTTTATGATTGATCCAAGGCATCTAAACCACTCTCTCTTATTGATAACCTAGTCACCAATTGTTAATTCTCAAATATAAATGGTTTTCCCTTGACAAAATTTGTACTCTATATAATCAGTTTTAGATCTGCTAAAATGAAAACATTTACTCTAAGATAATCGTCTATGGCTCGAGCTTCGCCTTAACCCCTTTTCTAGTTTTATCAATAAATAAAATATCATCAGAGAAAAGCATGCATCAAGGCACCTTTTTTTAATGTGTCCATATTTTAAATTTATAATAAAAACACACTTTAGCTACTAAAAAGAGCACTTCTATATGTATTGCACATTTTGAATCATGAAAAGCACGCTTGACTGCTTAGCCTCTACGCAGATCTTCACATAGCTTTTGATGACAAAAAACAGTTGTGGAATCTCTCTTTATGAAAGTGGAGGATGTTCAACAAAAGTTTGAAGAAAAAAGATCATCCAAAATTTAATTAAATAGAATTGTTGAAGAATGATATTTTCAACAAAATGGGCAGAGCCAAAGTTTAGAACCACGTCGATCATCTGAGGTTTGAACCTTTGATGAAGTACTGAAGCTCAAGCTTTGGATCTTCGTATAAGAAGGAAACTTTGATCAAGTGAAATCCAAAAAAGAAGTCATTGAAAAACAAGACAAAGCTTGATAAACCATGTATGGGTATATCCATAAGAAAAGATCTCAGCTTTAGAAAGGGACGTGCTTCTAAAAGTACAGAGGATCTGGAGATGGTAAAGCAGAAGTGGCCGTGTTATCCATTATGCCAAAACCATTATGTAAGTGGCATGACAAGGATTTCTCAAAAATATGTTACTCAACTTGGACTATAAAAGGAGCATACAACAATAAAGGTGTTGTTGTCGTTGTGGTTGTTGTTGTTATTCTATAAGAATAGTGACAAAATAGTTGCTAAAGGGAGCAACGCTACTGTGAGTAGGGGTGGCAATTTTTGACACGACCTGCAAACCCAACTCAACTTAACCAGGTATGAATCGAGCTTATACAAGTTTAGGTATAAATGGGTCGACTTGAGCTTATGGAGGAATTAAATTAATAAGTCATACTTTAAAACTTTGAGAGAGAATAATCGAACATAGGTTATGCCATAATACTAAGATATCAAAGAATAATTTGATTTTATGCCAGATAGATCTACTATAGAAGCTATTCATTTATTAAGAAGTTTAATGGAGAAGTTTAAAGAGAGAGAAAAAAATCTATATTTGATTTTATTGATTTAGAAAAAGCTTATGATAAAATCTCAAGAGAAGTATTTTGAAGAGTTTTAGAAAAAAAGAAATTTGTACTGCTTATATTCAAGTTATTAAAGACATGTATAAAGGAGTTGTTACTTGTGTTCAGACACAAAAAGGTTTGACTAAGAATTTTTCTATTACAGTTGGATTACCAAGGCTCAGCTTTAAATCCGTATCTTTTTTCTTTAATTATGAAAATCCTGATTGGACATATCCAAAATGTAGGGGTGGCAAAATGGGTCGGCGGGTAGGGTTCGGGTCAAACCCGAATCTGACCCGACCCGAATAGCTTCAACTCGAACCCGACCCATTTATTAAATGGGTCAAAATCCATGACCCTAACCCGACCCGATTAATAAATGGGTCGGGTTGGCGGGTCGACCCGACCCGATTATAGAGTATTTTTTGATAAATACCCAACCCGAACCCTACCCGACCCGATTATACCAAACCCGAACCCGACCCGTTTAATAATTGGTCAAAATTTATGACTCATACCCGAAATTCATGGGTCGGGTTCACGGGTCGGGTCATATATTGCCACCCCTACCAAGATGAGGTGCCTTAATGTATACTCTTCGTAGATGATATTGTTCTTGTTGAGAAAACTAAAAAGGGGGCTAAAGCAAAACTCGAGCTTTGAAGGAATGCTTTAGAATCTAAAAGTTTTTATCTCAGTAGATTAAAAACTGAATGTATAGAGTACACATTTAATCAAGAAAGAAATACTTTACGTCCAGTTTTGAAGAAAAAAAAAGTCACAGACAGCGGAAGGGGGTTTCAACTCTAACTCCTTAGATGAGGGAAGACAATTACAATCTCGCTCAACAGAATGTGCCTCTATCGATGGTTGTTCCCTATCTCGACCTTCGGTGGGTGCTATAGCAGGAGGTATTGGAGATATGACAAATGGTAATGAAATTGTCAAGAAGAATCAATCATTTAAAATGATGGTGAAATAGATAATGACGTTATTAGTAGAATTCAAGCATGATAGAAAAAATGGAGAAATACTTCTGGTGTGTTGTGCGATAGAAAAATCCCATTTAAACTTAAGGGTAAATTTTATAAAACTGTTAAAACCAGCGATGATATATGGTGCTGAATGCTGGCCTGCAAAAAGAAAACATACAAATAAAATAAATATTATAAAAATAATGATGTTAAGGTGGATGCGTGGATATACACGAATAAATAAAATGAGAAATGAGTATATCCGAAAGAAAGTTAGTGTTGCACAAATTGAAGATAAACTTAAAAAAGGTCGGCTTAGATGGTTTGGACATATAAATCGTAGGCCGATTGAAGCTCCAGTTAGAAAAATCGAACTATTGGATATTACTCATGTACAAAGAGGAAGAGGAGGACCAAAGAAGACATGACAAGAAACTATAAGGAATGATCTTAGTTACTTAGACTTAAATAAAAATTTGGTAATTGATAGAATGCAATGGAAACAAAGAATTCATGTAGCCGACCCCACCCAATGTAATCTTAGTTACTTAAACTTAGATAAGAATTTGAGATCTTGTCGTGGGTGAACGAATGGCCGGTTTATCAAAATTACTACATACTTTTCATTTTTAGTATTGATGTTAATATCAATTATTACATTTATATGGCATAATTTAATTGTATTTTTTATATTCTTAATTAAGCTTTATGATTATATTGATTCAAAATAAAAAAATAAAGAATTTATCAAATTTTAATACATTAAAAATTATAATAAATGGGTTGGGAGTCAAGTTAGGTAACCTGCTTATTAAACATGTTAGGTATATGTCTTGATGCTTAACACGTTTAATAAACAAGACGAGTTTAGCTTAAACTTAAGTTGATCAGTTCAAAAAATAAGTTAACCTGAATCCGACCCACCAACCTGAATTGCCACCCCCAACTATGAAGGAGATTCATAGTGAGAGGATGATCCATCAAGAGCGATGCAGTTCAATGGTGAGGTCTAGCGCTAAGGTGCAGCGGAAGATAGTCGTCCATCTATGTGTTTGTTACTCTGAAAATTCTTGTGTCAAAGAGGAGAAATAGAACAAAAGGCAGTTCTCTGCTAGCCATTTAGAGTCCTTGGATTCTGAAAGTCAATCCACTCTTTAAACACAGATAGTTGCTTGGGTTGTGAAAATTGTAAAAAGGCAATTCTCATGTTAAAATTCTACAAGGTGTACTCTATTATAGTTTTCTCTTTTGAGTTGTACAATATCCTAGTTGGAAGATTTCCTTTGTAGTTTGGTGTAGTCAAAAATTCATGGAGCTCTTCAACAAGCATAGCAACATTTGAGGTTTCACCTCTCCAAGGTTTCTATAGCACCAACAAAATCGATTACACTATAGATCCTTTTTAATATCAATAAGGGTGCACAAGAACCTCTCTCTGTCCCTAACGCTCAAACATACTTATTCATCTATCTCCAACCAAAAGTCTAACAACTGTTAGAGAACTCTTTCTTTTTTTCCCACTATATAATATACCCTTCCTGTCCTATTTATCAAGTTTAAGTACCTAAAAGAAAATACTACCACAACCCACACCATTCATTTGTTCATTTCTCATTTCATTTTTGCTCCTCGTGTTTAATTGGATAAAACTACGACTACACTGACATCTACAACTTCCTTAACTTTCTTCTAACATTGCCACTAGTCAATTGCACACATACTTAATATTCAATTGATGATTCTATCTTTTGATATTGACCAAATAACTTGTCTACTCATCTCATCACATTACCTTATGATGGTTTACCAAATTTATCAGATAAACCACAAAAAAGTTATCTACCTCATTTTATGACTGTTTATTAAGTTTTTTATCTTTATAGGTGAGTGGAGCTGAGTTTGTTCAATCATTAAGTGATCCTACTCTTTTAGTTTTAATCAAGCAACAAAACATCTCATCAACAGTTAAGTATGCTTCTCCATCATAAACACTTTTATTGAGAAGCAAGAGAACAACGTGGACACAGAAATAATTCACTTTGAAACAAGGATATTTCATCAAAACTGTTCTTACCTGAAGCAAGGTCAGCTGTGCTGAGAGAGTAGTTGCTTCAGTCTGAAGCGTGTGCACCTTCCTTTCAAGTTCACTTGTGTAACGAATTTTTCTCTCTTTGGACCGAGCTGCAGATTGCCTGTTTGCAAGGATTCTACAGCAGAAAAAGGGCAAACACAATTGCAAATCAATACAAACTAAATAAATCCACATTTAATCAAGTAGGGATCTAATCAGGATATTCCTCTCTGCATTCTATAGGATTTAAGTCATCTGGTGAAAGTTTATCTCCAAAACAAGGACAAACAAGAGCCATGATCAGCAGAAAGTTTGAATCAGAGAGAAATGGCAGACCAAACAATTCATTCTGTCAACCAAAAAAAAAAAGCAACTACAATATGGATCAGACCATCATAAGATGTTAAAGATAGCATGTTTCATTAATGCAAGAAACGATATCCTACTAAATCCAAATCACAAAGAATAATCACCCAGCCGAGACGCCACAACAAAAGTGGTGAATTACATCTCGAGTTACCAAAGACCAGCTCCAAATAAGGCGCAACAGGTCGTCAAGACCGATGAAAACCAAACAGCAGACAAATTCACAATCAAAACCTAGAATTCTTAATCAGAAAATAAGCATAAAGCAAAAAGGGGAAAGTCAAACCTTTTCGCTCTTTTCGGATCGATCAGCGACAGCTCCGCGAGCTTATCTGCCGCCATCGCTTTCTTGGCATAATCCCAAGGCGGCGCAGTGGAATCCCCTTCGAACGCGGAGGTCTCCCCATCAGTGGAGCTGCCGTGCTGGTGCTGTGGCCTCTTCTCCTCCCCCAGACCTCCGATGGCACCGGCCTCTTGAAATCCCAGCTCCTCGAAGAACGCTGCGTCGACTGATAGGCTCCTCAAGTGCGCGCTACCCCGCGCAGGCCTTTCGGCCGGCCGCTCGATGGATTGGTCCGATCTGCCCCCGCCAGAGTCGGTGGGGACTGCTGGGGCAGCGGTGGAACTGGTGCCGGAGATGTTGTCGTCAGAGGGTGAGGGGAAATCGATGTCGGAGATGTTGAAATCGGGATCGGAATCGAGAAGAAACTCTTCTGGAAAACGGAAGAAAGTCTCGGAATGGGCACGCCGGTGGCCGGAGTTGCGAGGTTTTGGCGGGATCTGGCCGCCGAAAAGCGAGTTCGTAGGGACGTCGGGAAGGTTTGGGTCCATGGCGACAGATCGGAGAACCAGTGAAGGTATGGCAACTTCGAGTGGCAAGCGAGTTAATTGAGAGATTTTAGTAGGCTGTCAACAATTAGATCTCGAGCCGATTCATTCTCGCTTCAAAATTAAATAACAAATGAAATATTACATCTTCTTGAATTTAATATTTAATAACACACAAATTTATATTTTTAAAATTATAATATCAGAATTTTGAGTTTTAATAAATTATCAAATAAATCATTTTTTATTACTAAAAATTTTTAAAATTATCATTTTACCTCTCCCCTCTCTCCTCCTGATCCTTGCGCACGCCGACGACAGGTCGCACAGCCTCGTGCGTGCACAGAGATCGGGAGAAGAGGGAGAGAGGAGGCCTCTCTCTCCTCCTGATCGTCGCACACGCGGGCCGCCAGCGGCGTGTGGGCACGCGCATGCGCGGCGATTGGGAGGAGAGAGAGGGCGACTCTCGCTTTCCTCCCAATCTCTATGCACGCGGGAGGCCGCGCAATCCCGGCCGGTGTGCGTGAGGATCGGGAGGAGAGAGAGGAGGGATAAAATAGTAATTTTAAAAATTTTAATAGTAAAAAAATAAAAAAAAATTCATTTGATAATTTACTAAAATGCAGGTCCATGATATTATAATTTAAAAAATGTGAACCTATGTATTATTAAATGTTAAATTTAAAGACCTGAGTGTAATTATTTCTTAAAAATTTTTAAATTAGATCTCTATGAAATTTTAAATTAAAATTAAAAAAATTTAATAGGATATTAATTCGAGCTAAATTTAGCTCATTCATTATCAATTTAAGCTCAATCTGAATTAAANAAATTAATTTATAATAAATATAATTTAAATAAAAATTATAGATGAACTTTTAATAAAATCTTTCAATAAATTATTATAAAAAATTAATATATTACATTCACTTACAAATATAAGTATATATAAACAATATCTTTTATTTTTTTTGATTTGATTCTTAGCCATTTCGATTTAATTTTATGTCAGCTTAAAATTAAATTGATAAATATTTTGAGCTAAAAGAAAGCTTGTTATCTTAGTTCAATTCGAAATCTAATTTAATTTTCAAGCAATTTTAAATCAAAATTAACAAACCTTAGTTTTAGAGAAACGAAGGGGAGAGGGGGAGGGGAGGCTCGGAGAAGAGAATAATAATCTTTAGTGCCAGTAAATTATTATAATTCAGGCCTCATTTGTTTGGCAGTTAAAAATTAATTTGATTTAATTTTAACCAGATATATGACATCACATATAAAATTTAATATTAAAATTAATTTTATTTCACATCCTACACACATTACTAAAATAATAACTAACTTATATCATATCCCTCACATATTCCAACATAATAACTAATTTTATATCACATCCCTCATATATCTCAATATAATAACTAATTTTATTTTATATTATTCACAACTTTTAATAAAAAATATCTCTATCTAAGTTTAATTTTAACCTTATTAAATTTAACCGTACAAACAAACAGATCCTCAGAATTTAATTAGAATTTTTATATGTTATAATGGTATCAAAATATAAATTTTATTTAAACTATAAAAAAACTTTTAAGAGCATTTAGGTTAAACTACATATAAAAAATTATATATTTTATTATTAAAGATAAAATATTATGTATATAATACTGAAATTTTATAAAAATATAAATTTTATATCATATTTTAATAAAAACACACTATAATTTAAATCTTGATCCTTAAAATTATAATTTATGATCAAAAATATTAAATTTTATATCATAAAATATTTTAATATTAAAAACTAAATTTAATCCTTAAATTTTATGATTTAACACTATACTTTAAATATTATTTATTTCATATATTATGTATATATATAATTTATTTTAACCTCAGTTTAGTAATATGAAAGTATATATTATGAATTTATGAATTATACTCAACAGAAAAAGAATTATGAGATGCATCGATAATTTAATTTATAAAATTTTTTAAAAATATCTTGCGAAACATGTAATTTAAAAAAATTTGGTGTAATATATATAATTTTTTATTTTTCATAAAAAAAAATTTTAATTGATTTTAAAACTTGTGTTGGACCTGCATAATATTCTTTTGTTTATAGCTAGAATGTTTGAATGGTGCTTACACTGTGACAAGTGGAGAAATAGGAAAAACAAAATTATATGTACATATTATATATCTCATGCATTCATAGCTATATTTCTCAATTATAGTAATTTTTTTAAGTTAACATAAAATATTTTTAAATTTACATCATTTTTGGGTGACTTGCATCAGAAATGTCTCACATAACTGAGAAAATGATATTAAATAAGTCAAAAAAAATCGTTAAATAGTTGAAAATTTTCATCTAAAAAAATTCATATATGTACCTAAAAAATATTCTTATTTAAATATGAAAAAAAAATGAGTTAACACATCATTTTTTTTATTTATATATTTTTACTTCTGTAGCATCACTCAGTCACTGCTACAGAATATTCTATTTTTTACATCGCTGCAATTCAATATTTTTCCTTACAGAGTTTTATTTGTTTGATTTTGAAAAAAAAAAAAAAAAATTAAAGTTATTATTAAAATGTATGTTACACATTCACAAGTTATAAAAACAAATTAACAAACACTGCTTTCTTATGCAAGATTTAACAATTAATTGAAATAATATTTTATAAAATTTATTTGCTTAAAATAATAATTTTACTCTTATCTGCTTGACTTTGGGGAATTACTTTTTTGGATAATTACTTACATGCCACACAATTTAATTTTATTTATGTCTTACACATTCATTCTTAGTTAATTACACTATACACACTCAAAATATTATAAAATCTTACATACACACATTTTAACTCATTTCTATTATAATGAGTAATCATAATTTTTCAATAACCTAATTATAATTAAATTACAAAAAATCAGGGTCGTTCATCATATTATTTTAAAAATATTTAAATATATTTTGAGTGAAAATCTTAAAATCTTAATGTTTAGGTGGCGGCAAAGGAAGAAGACATCCACGACGTGAATTGATTTTAGGACAAATCAACGCTTTAGTGTGGTATTGAGGAAGAGAAAAAATATATATCATTAAGAGTAAAAATATAATTTTAATGATTTACTAACAGAATATTTTTTTTTCAAATAGATTTTAATTAAGTTTTAACTGAAATATGTGTATGTAAGATTTTATAATATTTTGAATATGTATAGCATAATTAACTAAGAATAGATGGGTAAAGCATAAATAAAATTAAATTGTGTGGCATGTAGGTAATTATCCCTTACTTTTTTCTTATATCTCATAAATATATTTTAGTAAAAGGATATATTGTATGGAACATTTAAAAATAAAAATTATAGAAATAACTTTTGTGGAAACTATTAAACAAAATTACTACAATTGTTATCATAAAATTTATTATAAATAAGTCCTCTCAAACAGGACCTTAAATTTAAATCTTAAATAATATAAAAAAATTAAATCTTAATTAAAACATTCACAATCATAAGGAAGGACTAAACTATTACTTTCAAACTTTTGTAATATAATTTTATAATTTTAATCCAAACTTATATCGAATATATGAGCCATAATTAGAATTTTTGTCTAATTTCATTGATAATTAAATAGTTCTTTTATTTTATATTTAAAATAACAAAATGAATTATATGCTCCATTATTTCCAATGCTTTGAATTAGCCATGCTCAATTTTATGAAGAAAGTTGCCATCTCCCCTTGCATTATTTTCAAAGTCAATGACAACAGGCTTACTTACTAGTACAGAATTGATTTTTATGCCGTAAAAGACGACCACATAATTGTCGTATATGAAAATACTATAAAAGACATTGACATTTATCTACTACTAAAAGTTAATTTTATATAGTAGTTATTTAAGACCTTTTATGATAATTTTTACAGTCGTAAAATATCTTCTGCACATTAACGTATGCTATTTTATAGAGTGTTTGAATAGTTCAACTGCTTTATATTTTCTATTATATATTATGTATTTTTTTCTAATATTTGTCACGTTAATTTCATAGTCACAATTGAAATATTATTGATCTCAATTTTTCGAAAATTTTGCATGAGATTATTAACCAACTTACTTTTGATTCAACAAGGGAAGACCTGACAATTCTAAGCGGAGAATTGACTTATTTCATAAAAAGGTCGACGCTTTTACGTCTTAAGGAAAGATCAAATTTGAGAATGTCACGCATGATGCTAATTATATCGACAGGACATTCCAGCCAGAAATAAACAATAGTTTATGTTACGAATAATACAAGAAGGGTGTTGTATATCTCATCTGGATGATTCATCAAGAATTTAAATGGAATATTTCTGAAAAAAGAAATTGAAGAATAAATTACATTTGGGTTCCTGAGTTCAAGAAATAATTATGCATAGTCTCATATTTCTTATTTTGATACAATTATTATATGGGTTGTTTTAAAATTTTTTTATTAAAATTTTTCAAAAATCTCATTTTTTTCTCTTTCTCTCTCTTCTTTCTCCTCTCTCAACTGATTCCCCCTTCTCTCTCTCCACCCCTCCCACCGGTAGAGTTGCTGGCCATCAATGGAGATGTCAGCCGCCAACAGCCAACGGCAACGGTGTGGGAGGCCTACACCCTGTTTCTCCCTCTCTTTCCCTAGATCTCCTGCCTGCAACCATGCCGGAGATCTAGAAAGGGAGCGAGAGGCAAGGTGCAGGCCTCCTGGCCCCGTCGTTGGCAGGCCAGCTGCCGGTGGGCGGCTCCACTGGCCGGAGGGAGGGAGAGAGAGAGACTGAGTGAGAGAGAAAGCGGAGGAGAGAAAAAGAGAGGTAAGAAAGTTATTTTAAAAAATTTTAATATAAAAAATTACCAAAAAACTCAAATGATAACGATATTAAAATAAGGGACCCAAATATTAAAAATTAGAAATCATAAATTTATTTGTAATTATGGGTTAAATGTAGGGACCCAAATGTAATTTATTCAAAAAAGAATCTAATAAGACGTTTGATTCAATGTTAACTTAACGTTATATTATATTATTTATTTTAGGAGGCATTTGATTCAATGTTATCTTAATGTTATGTTATATATAAAAAATAATTATTTAGTTTAATGATATCTACAAAAAAATTTCTATTAGATTATAAAATTATTAGTCAAAAAAAGACATCTAGATGTCATGACATGTAAATTACATAATATAACACTAAGATAATATCGAACCAAACGCCCCCCTAAATGTAATATTCAGAACTACAGTGTAATGGTCTTTCAAACCTGAGGATCTATAAGCAATTTACAAATTAATCTAATGCAGTTCTTTTTTTCCCAGCTCAACATCTACATGCATGTCCCAAGTTTTGTGTGTTAATGGCATAAAGATGTTGTTTGCTGCATAGAGCGATTCCATTGAAGCTGCATGAATCATACGATAATGTATATCTAACAAAAGAATTCGCCTCGAAAAACTTCTCGTGATCTTTTTTTAATGTTTTTATTCAGGTTTGAAGTTGATATTTTTAAATATTAATTAGAATAGAATTAAACTCTAATATAAACTTTCTAAATTGTTTAATCTTCGAGCTCATTTTAGATTTCGATATCGTTCGAGCTCATTCAAATATGAGCTGAGTTTTTAACTACTGCATTCACGTTAGCTTTGATCACAAATATATGAGCTCGAACTTGTTTTAAGTTTGTTCATGAAAAATAATTGAGTTTCTTATTGAACCAAGTTGCCAATTATCGAGTATGACATCGAATTTGTAATTGAACATATTATAAAATATATCATAATATTTAAAATATCATTAATCAATTTCATTAACGACTCTATAATCAAATTTTAAATAAGCATGTTCATGATCTTTAAATGTATTGTTCACAAACATAAATAATCTAAACATTATTATATATATATGTATATATTCAAACTTATTTATTTAGGAGTCAAACTTAAAAAAAAAAATGCTCAAATTCAGTTCATTGTGCTTGATAAACAAATATGAATAAGCTTTTAATATTAAGACAAGCTTCAAGTTGCTCATCGAAAGCTCGATTTATTTACAACCCTTATACTAAATCCGTTGAATGCGAGAAAAACAAATATTTTTTGGGCATTTCTTACTAGCAAGCTAAGCCATTATAGATAGTATTAGAATTACTCTGTGTAATCTTTTAGGCGATAGTGAGGCAAATCTTCAGCTCAAATGTGCATATAATAACAATTACAAATTTCATATCAAATCACTTAAAAGATAAAATATGTATACGGGAATATATCTTCACCATCATATATGAGCTTTAAAAATATAATGCCCACTAATTAGTAAAAGGAGACAATATGTCTAATGCATTGGGATGGATGTTACATTAATATATCTATTATATTCTCAAACAAGTAAATGTGTACATGAGAACATATGCAATTAATCTTTATCATGTTAAGAAGTTTTAAGACACATAATGTAATATTCCGATCGCCAGTAACCCGAGCTTAAACATCATCTCTCTCAGAATACTAACGACCGGATGTTAGAGATAAAAATTCTCTCACTTTAAAATTAATCCACTAAAATATACTTTGTTTGCATAGAACACACCACAATTTGCAACTTCACTCTATACCAATTTACATCAAAAGAAAAAAAAACTCTTTAAGATTTTCTAATTTGCATTTTCAAGTCATGCAGTTTTTTTTTTCTTTTTTTTGATAAATAAGTCATGCAGTTTTCCTAAAACTAAAACAGATAATACCTATACATTGAGATCGCGAGATATTACACATAATATATAGTAAGTGCATTCAATTACCTTTTTATAAGAATGTAAACATATATATGCATAAATTTTAATAGGTAACTACTTATGGCCCTATTTGGCGCGAGGACCAAAACAGGACCAAAATAGTACTAATTTAAAAAACAACAATAATAATAATAAATAATTTTTTTTAATCATTCTACACAAATTCAAATATAAAAAATATTATTTTACTTTACATACTCAACAATTTAAAATAAAAATATCAACTTTATTTCACATTCTAGACCAAAATATTCAAATCGAGTATTTTGATCTAAGATGTGAAATAAAGTTTATATTTTTATTAAAACTTATTGAGTATGTGAAGTAAAATATTATTTTTTATATTAAAATTTATATAGAATAATTAAAATAATTTATTTATTATTATTATTGTTATTTTTTAAACTAATACTATTTTGATCCTGTTTTGGTCCTCGTGCCAAACACATTTATATATGCCTCAAATTTTTAATCTTATACATCTTAAATAAATAATCTCAAAAGTTAATTAGGATAAATCTCACCATTGCCATGTATGCAAAATAAATATTTTTATTTATGTGGCACTAATATCACATAGAAATTTTAGTTAGATTCCAAATGCTAGAGCTTGATGATTTGAATCTTATTTTTGTCTGGCTTGAAGAAATCGCAATGCAATAATTTTGAGAAAATAATTAATATAAAAATAAATAAATTTTAAGTTCAACTAGTGATAAGGAGGGATTGGGCTGATAGCCATATATCTAAAGGTTTATTATTTGCTAAAGTGACACTATTTTAATTTGAATAATTATAGCCGCGGTTCTTCCTCTTTGTACATAACTTTACTTGATATATATACTAATCTTTTCTTCGACGCACATTCAATTTTTGATGTTAGGGTTTTTAATGTAATTCTATGCTATAATATTTATATTTTTTATTATTATTTTATTATAGGAATAATTATCTACATGTCACACAATTTAGTTTTATTTATGCCTTACCCATCCATTCTTAGTTAATTACGTTATGCAACTCAAAATATTATAAAATCTTACATACACATATTTTAACTTATTTCTATTATAATGAGTAATCATAATTTTTCAATAACCTAATTATAGTTAGATTACAAAAAATCTGAGCCGTTTATCATATTATTTTAAGGATATTTAATTATATTTTGAGTGAAAATCTTAAAATCTTAATGTTTAGGTGGGGACAAAGGAAGGAGACATCCACGAAATGAATTAATTTAGGAGAAATCAACGCTTTAGTGTGGTATTGAAGAAGAGAAAAAATATGTACTATTAAGAGCAAAAATATAATTTTCGAATTTTTTTTTCAAATAGATTTTAATTAAGTTTTAACTGAAATGTTTGTATATAAGATTTTATAATATTTTGAATATGCATAGCATAATTAACTAAGAATAAATAGATAAGACATAAATAAAATTAAATTGTGTGGCATATAGGTAATTATCTCTTTATTATATAAAAAATTTTAGGATCATTTATTGCTACTACTAAGCAATTCTCTGAAATTTAAAACATCTTTCAAGTTTATGACTTTGCAAGTGGCCAATTCTATCACTTTCAAGCTGCTCCATTATGAAGCTGATGACCTCAGCAGCCATAAATTTTCAGCCAAAAGAAAAGGAAGAAGGTTGGCTTGTTTGATGATTCATTTCATCTTCCGCCAAAATACAGAGACCTATAACATAAAATATATATCAAGATGATATTTTTTGAATGATTTACATATAGAAATATTTTATTTTTGAAATATTATATGTTTCACATATACCATTATTCAGAAATATATAGAGTGTGAAATATATATGATTTATGATTTATATATAAGTTTATAATAATTGCTATTAGGGTATTTATTAGATGATATAGTAGGTATGATTAATCCGATTTCAATTTTTAGCTAAGACTTAAAAAAAAATCTTGGAGTAAAAGAAGAGATTATAATAAAATGCAATAAGGTTAATAACATTCATAATAGTAACATGTCAACTTATGTGATAAGTAATGATTTAAAAATATAAATATGAAACCAATTAAACACATTAATTTCAACTCAAATTAATATCTCTTTTAACAAATAGACCATGAATTAACATCGGGTAAACATTAACCAAGATTAAAAGGGAGCTCACAGGTTTTTTTTTTTTTTGAATTCACGTTAATTATGAATTTGATTGTAATTAGATCATCAGTTGATTTAAAATTAGGGGTCAGATCCATCGGTCTAATCTGTCTGATTGTGTTTGGACTGATCACCTATCATTTACGTAGTATAATTATTCTCAGTTAATAAAATTATTGAGGGCGCGACATGACCAATAACAAAAAGATTATTAGGTGTGGATAGCACACACCCTCTGGATGCATGCAGGACTCATTACACACATGTCAAATACTTATTGGATGTCAAACAGTTCACTATTTGTATTTAATAATTTCTCCTAATAACAACCTGATGTGAAGATGACGAAGAATAGCGCTCCTAATTATAAGGGACTTTTAAGGTAGTCGAAAAAAGCTAAGGACAAACCTTTAGAAAGATAGAGGGGTAGAAACTATTAGCAAGTTTTTAATATGGACTTATGGTAGGGAGGGCAGTCATTAGTTGAACATGCATGGGAGGCAAGTAAAAGTTATATATTGAGTTATATATGTAAGGTCTTGTAAGATTTCGTAATTCAAATATAAAATTATTATTCTTTTTAGCTTTTATAAATTATATGACTTGAGTACTTCCCAAAAGATTATCCATCATAGTACTGTTCCATTAACGTAAGCACTCTTAACTATGGAGTTTCTTATTATTAGCTTCACGATTTTTCCCCAATAAGTGCCTCTATAATTTGGGATCACATTATACACTTACATAAATTATGTACTTCTATTCTTTTCTGATGTAGAATATTGATTCATTTCTCTGTCGCTCCACCTAGAAGCTTGTTAGGAGTCACTCCTTGCTTGAGTAGTTCTGATTCACTCATATGGACATTACCTTGGCGATCACTTTCGCCCTCTTCAGTTTCGATCGTTATAGGTTTCGTGCTAAAACATTAATGCATCATTTGAAGAATAAAACTCTGAAACTCAATTTGGGCTGCAATTAAAGCAAAGTAATATCTCGATGAACTTATATCAGAGCCAACCTTCTAGATAGTACGATAGAGTTCGAGGACTAACGAAGAAAAAGCCAATTAGCTTATAATAGTTCTGAGTGGTCAGTGATAATACAGTTCAAAGAGGATGAGAGTTACCTATAATGACTTAGTTTGAAGATGACTACAAGGAAAAAACAATACTCTTGGCAAGCTTTTAAGTGCCTGATCAGAGGCGGGAACTCTTAGCAAGCTTTATAGGTGATCTAGGGGCAATACTACAATAACTCAAGCAAGCTTATAGGATGAAAGAAAATAGTAGTCATTAGTCTACATCAAAGATGGAGAATAATTATTAGGTCATATATATATATATATATATGTTAATATGATGAGGTGTTTTTTGACAAAGTGCATAATAGTGAGGCTTGAGTTAGGCTCTACCAAAATGGATAATTTCTCGACAGTATTAAGTTGAATCATAACATGTATCGTTTTAAATTTGTTTGATGATAATGCGAGAAGTAATGCTGGATGTCAAATAAATTGCATGTGAGTCAGAAAAGTTAGGTCATTATGGAAAATAGTTGATATATATATATATAGTAGTGGTGGGTGCCTGCAGTCATGTGGATAGCACACTCCTCCATTTTTCTACTATATACCTCACCATGCTTTCCCCACCCAAATCTAAGCCCAGTGCTGGTCCATTCAGCAATCCATCAGGAGAATGAGATATCATTAGTTCTTTTTTTTTTATTTGTTTGCAAATAAATAATTCCTTTCCATATATATATACATGAATAATATGTATAGAAATATCATGAAAACAAACCCAACATTTCAAAAGAAATAGTTGACTTCAGAATTCAGGAAAAACTTAGTGGTGCATTTTGTTGAGTTCTTAACATGGTTAGTGTAACGTCTCGTGTCTCAAATGTAAAAATGTTAGCTATTTTAACTTCAAAAATTACATAGCTTGAGTACTTTTTAGAAGTTCACTCGCCTCGGTACTATATTAGATGATGTTGATAGAAATTAAATAGATGTAATATAAAATATATTTTGCCAATTACTAGAGTTCATTTTATATCAACTTTGAATTTTTATTTAAAAATTAATTATGAGGCATCCCCTTGAACTCTTGATTATTTGATATATTAAATTATTAGATTTAAGCGTCAAATTGTTCAACACCCAACTATTGGCCGCCATGCGCACACAGGCCCACTTAAAATGCACACATGGCAGCCAACGGTTAGGTGCTAAACGGCTCAGCGGCCTAAAAATTGCTCCCCAGCCACTGCCATGTCTCTCGTTTTCAGCAGCAACGACTGCACCATCTCCTGAAAGCTCTCCACCAATCCATCCAGGCCACATCAAGTATCACATTACATAAAGAAATTCAAATTATTCTTTGATTTATTGCGGTTATGAGAAGGTGTTTTCCCTCTAAAATTCTGCAAAATTTGATATTCAAGTGGAAAAAAATTAAAAAGAATTTCTATTTTGCACTTTCTTATTGGTTTCGAAGTTAAAAACATGTATTTTCATCTTATAACTAGTGTTTTTCAAAATTTGTTCTCGATGAATCATCGTAAGTTTCATTATCAGTGATAGCGATTGTATTGTTTTTGTCGATGAATCGTAATTAAGTTTTAAGATTGTATTATTTTTCTCTTCTTTCTTTTGCTCAATGTTCTTTCATATTGTTTTCAAATGAATTCTTATAAGCACTAAATAAAAGAAGCTAACATGTCAATGATGTCCTCAATAAAAGCATCATCAAGTTTTGCTCCTTGGTATGTGATTTTTTGCTCTTCTTGCGGCGTTGCTGAATCTTCGTTGGTCCATTTACTGTTTGATTCTTCATACTTTTGTTATGATTTTTAGGAATATTATAATTAATGGAAGGAATATTTGACTATTGGGGCACTTTATCCTAGTTCAGTGGCTCATCATCTTCATGATTTATAATTAGAGGGAGATTCTATAGAGATTATTCATCTACTTTAGCAAAGCATGATTAGAAGAGATTTAATCAGGGTTTGAGATCTGCAAATTCTCATCATAGTTTTTAACAAGAACAAATTTCAAATTTTGTATTTCTAAATGTCATAGTTTTTATTGCTGATCATAGCTAGCCCTTTCTTTTTCAAATTGTATGCAACATGGCTCTTACCGCCTATTGATAAAGAGAAACATTAAGGTATTGCTTTTTTGGCGTATCTAAGATCATGCTTGTTGAAAAACTCCTCAAGTACTAATAATTAATTATCAATGACTCTAAAGCTTCGATGTGATTCTACGTATTAGGATGTTGTACAACTCAAAGAGAAGATACAATAGAGTACTATAATTTTGCAGATGATATATCAAAACAATAAATAATGAAAATATAAAAGCAAAAAAAGTGCATAATTTTACGTGAGAATAGTAGTTTGAGTTTCTTCATATAAAACTTGCAGGCTCTACATATCTAGCATAGATTAGAGAACTAATTTTTCTACAACTATCTCTCTGTTTGGATTGTTATATTTCTTTTCCACTAAATTTCACTATCCGCGACAGCTCTCCTAGGGTTCTTTCTCAATGATTCCATCTTTACAGTAGCAAAACATTGCCTTCTCTAACCCTTTAGAGTAATAATTTTTCTAAGCTATTTGCATATATAATAGTTCTATCTAAAATAAAGCAGACATGGCCGCTCTCCCATAATTATCTTTGGGACACGTAGCTTTCAACTCTAAATATCTCCTTTCTTTGAGAATTCCTATGAGGATAACCTATCATCGAAGTTTCAACTCTTTGGTGCTTCGTTGAATTATAAGTTTCAATAATTCGCATATCCACTCCTTGTTCGATGATTCCATAGATCAAGGTTTTAAACTTTGGGTCAAATTAATTAATCCTCAATGGAAGATACTTTTCACTGAGGATTCCCAGTGCTGATAGAAGCTTTAGCGAGTCCTTTTGTACACAACTTCAATGACAAATTATCTTACTCAAAGAAAATATTTTTGGAGGAGTGCTTTCTTGAATTCTTTAACAAATGTCTTCCTTTTGCATTAGGAGGGACATCACAATAATATGTTGATGAGTTACTTCTTGACAAGGGCGTGTTTCATGTTCTTTCATCAATGGATTTGCCCAAACAAAGTTCAAATAAATTATGGTTAATTATGCAGTTGTACTATATAGGTTATATATACCATGCAGTACTATTTTCAGTTTAAATGATAATTAGCTGAAAGGTGATTGAAGTAATATTTATGTATTTTATAGAACTTGTTTGTAAGCAAGAGTACATATGTATGAAATAAATGTATAAAATATACATGCTTTTGTATCATGCACATAAATTACAAAGATTTTATGCTCAATGGAAGCATCATCATCAATGCCATGACTACCCTCCCTAATTAATAAACACCATACAAACAACACTACTACTTTAAACGTACTAATTACCCAAAAAGCAAGCCAACATTTCTTTTCCTCCAAGATAAACCCTAAAGGAATTAAATGCCCCCTTCCTCCTCCCCCATGACATGAGTGGCCTCACCACTGGGAGTGAGAAGATTTTATGATCAATGGAAGCATCATCATCAATGCATGCCCCTCTTTGATTGATATAAACCGATTTGAGCTCTGATCACGGCTTAAATTTTTTGAGTTTGAGTTGGCTAGCTTGACTAGCATTCGATTTCGAGTCAATTACTGCTTGAACCATACCCAAGTCAGCTCAAATCTCTCAAAAAATTGAAATTTTTTTAAAGAAAAAGTTGCTTCTTAAATTGTTTTTATAAAAATTATAAATAATTAGTTATAATATTATTTTTATTTAAAAATAAAATAACATTCAAACCAAGTCTAAGCTATCTGATCCCCCAAACGATATATGACTAGCTCAAAAAATTTGGTTCGTGATAGATACGAGTTAAATAGTGGTCCGAATATCGAACCATTATTTTTCATGCGAAGCTCTCAGCTCAACAGTCACCACTGTAGTGTACCCATTTCCAACAGTGCAGGGCATCCACTATAAAAGCTCCATCCATGGCGTGTGTCACCCACGCTCTTCTCTTCCCTTCCCTTGCCAGCTACTGTACCCATCTTCTTCCTCCCTATCGTCTTCTCCATGGCGGACGTCGCTGAAACCAAGCTCACCATTCCCAGCCGTGAAGCCCATGAAGAAGAAGAGATCATCAACGCCATCAACTACTCCCAGCGAGCACAATGGCTCCGAGCCGCCGTCCTCGGCGCCAACGACGGCCTCGTCTCCACCGCCTCCCTCATGATGGGCGTTGGGGCGGTCAAAGAAGACGTCAGAGCCATGATCTTGTCCGGCTTCGCCGGACTTGTCGCCGGAGCTTGCAGCATGGCCATCGGAGAGTTCGTCTCCGTCTACTCCCAGCTCGATATCGAGGTGGCTCAGCTGAAGAGAGAGCAGAAGATGAACGGCGGCAGAGAGGAGACGGAAGCCGAAGGCTTGCCGAACCCGCTTCAGGCGGCAATGGCGTCCGCCATGGCGTTCTCCGTCGGAGCGGCGGTGCCTCTTCTGGCGGCCGGGTTCGTGAGGAGTTATAGGGTTAGGTTGGGGGCGGTCGCGGCCGCCGTGAGCTTGGCGCTGGCGGTGTTTGGGTTGGTCGGAGCGAAGCTTGGCCGTGCTCCAGCGGTCAGGTCCGGGATTAGGGTTTTGGTGGGGGGATGGATTGCGATGGCGGTAACCTTTGGGTTGGTGAAGATGTTCGGGTCTGCTGGGCTTTGATGAGTTCTCCTTCACTACTGTAAAACAAATATTTTAATCAATCAATGGATCGATCAATAGACTGTTGCTTAACTATGGTTTTTGAACACCTACAATTAAGAAACGAAGTTTCACAAATTCGGATCGGATCAATTAATTAAATATGATCGGATTGAAGTCAATCCAGATCCAATATTTCATGACCTGTGATTGAACTTTTGGATCAAATTTGAGTTGATTTGAGTCTTACATGCATTTTGCTTAATTAGACATCAATTATTAAAAAAATTATTTTATTAATTTTATTTATATATAATATAATGTAAGGAGTAATTCTTCTTAAGCTTTTAAAGTTTGCCTATTTTACCGTAAAGATCTATAAATATCAAAATATATTTGTAAAAAATTAATATATAGTTCAATTGTGTTTTAATTATTTCTAAAAAGCTTCTAATTAAGTTCAAGTTAACTTTTTTCATCTAATAATCTGTTAATTCATCCATATGTGAAAAATGAAATTACCTTGGTGCCCTTGAGGTTTCACAAATTCATTCATCTTCTTTTCGGGTGCTGGATAGTCGAGCACGAGACCTCCCCTTTCACGATCTTCACTACCGCCGGCCGGAAAAGCTCGTCGGCATCCAGTCAGCACTGTTCGAAGTAGAAGGGCAGGCCGACGGACGCCGTGAAGGCCGCCAGCCTTTGTCCCCACTCCATCAGGTCTGCCATGAACGGCGTGTTCGAAAGCTCTGCATGCCATGAATCCCTTTCTTCTCTGTCGCCCAGTCTCCCATCTCTCTCTCTCTCTCTCCCTCCTCCCCCTCCTACCCCTCCTCACTCTCGCTCTCTCTTCTCCCGCCACATGGAGACATAGGTTGCCGGCGGCCGGCCACGAGGTGGCTAGCCGTCGGCAAAGGGGGGCAGGGGTAGCTAGCCTGCGCTTTCCTCTCCCTCTCTCTCTAAATCTTCAGTGCTGAAATGGTGGCCTAGACCAAGGATCAATTAACAGTATAGAAAGTGTGGAGATTAGGAGCGTCCTGCAAGAGCAGATGACAAAAATTATTAGGGAGAGGCATGCCAGAGGAAGCGAGATGGGCTAAGAAGTCTGAAGCCCCATTGGCATTTCTGCAAAGGTGAGACATGGTATAGAGCGAAAAATCAAAGAGATGATCAGCAATCTGTTGAGCAATAAAGTCCATCTCAGCTTTGGCATTGCGCTTTTCAGTGTTGCTAGCATAGGTAATAAGGTCAAGCATCTCCGTAGAATCGCTCTCGAGCCATATGCCCTTGACCCCTTTTACCTTGCTTCGCCAAGAGGTAGCAGCTTTCACACCCTCCCAAGCAGCCAATAACTCGGCTTTGAGAATAGAGTCTGTAAGGGTCCTGCGACCACCCGCTTCCCACACCTGGCCATAGCTATCTC
>JAEMOT010001398.1:0-23003 GCA_019297695.1 Apostasia ramifera | reverse complement strand
ATTTAGATATTATTTTTATTTAAAATATTATTAATTTTTAAAATTAATTAAATTAATCTATTAACTAAAAATATTTTTTATTAATATTAAAGAATTTATTTATATATTATTTTAAATTAAAAAATTTATTTAAATAATTTAAGAATTATAGTGTTTTAAGTGTACATAGGTTCACATTGGGGAGATGTAATTGTTATTACTATTTGTTTGAGTATTGCTTTTTTTTTAAGATAAAAAACAGTCTGTTTTTTTTAAAAAAAAATCAGGCCTTTCATGCCACGCGTAAAAAATAAAAATAAAAAAAAAAACCAAGTTTGATATTTAGCGCTCACTGTTCCCAAAATATGAATATATAAATAATAACAGCTGCAAGTTTTTGGATTTATAAAAGTGGAAACGCCTTTTCATAAGATTTCCGTGGGGCTATTAACGATTCAATCGCGAGCGGATTCGACCTTAACTCAAGATTAAATTAAAATTTTTTTATTCTATTTCGATTCGATCCAGAGAATAAACAAGGAGAGTTCGATCCGATCTCGATTCGAGCTGGATCTGGCTCATTTGTTATTGATTCAAGCTCGATCCGAATCAAAATCGATTAGATTTTTGATTAATTTTCGATTATTTATTCAAATATTATATATTAATATATTTATTAATTTAATCAACTTAAACTATGGTCATTCGCTTTGATCTATTATTTAAACATAAAAACAAAAAAAAATAATTTACAATAAATATGATTTAAATGATTATGGAGAAAATTCTAATGAAGCCTCATGAATCCTTCCAGTTGACTACTGAAAAAATTACATACTAAATCTAGTTACATATATAAATATATATAATATTTCTTATTTTTTTAATCGATCCGATTTTGAGCCATCTCGATCCGATCTTATGCCGGCTCAATATTAGATTGATAAACTTTTCGAGCCAAAAAATAGTTCATTAGTCGGCTCATTTAGATCGAATTGAGCTCGATTTAATTTAAATTTCAAATTTTGATTTACAAGCAAAATTAACGGCCTTAGATTCTGATGTATTTACTAAAACGTAAAGAATATAATAATTAAAGTAATTCAAGAGCAATTTTAGTATGACCATTTTTTATAATTTTTTAAATTTTTTTTATTAAAAAAATATAAATAAATTTTTTCTAGATAAATACGACCAAAAATAAATTTAATTAATTATAAAATATTAAATAAAATTGATTGATGTATTGAGAATTGTACAAGATACTTTATTTTTTTAAAAAAATAATTTTATCCAACTTGAGCATGAACCAAATAGAGATTTGAAAATTGCTCGATAAAAAACTCGACTCGAAATCGATTCGAGTCATTTCAAGTCGAGTTCGAGCTATTCAGTGTACTCGAAATTATTTCGAGTCGATTTCGAGTTTGGCTTGACTTGTTAAAAAAAAATCGAGCTTACTCGAAATATAATTATTTATTAAATTTTTTTATTATATTATGAAAGAGTTGCATATTGAAAATTGAAAATGGAAAAAAAAAAATTAGTTAAAGTGTAATTATTTTAAATGTGTTTTATTTATTATGTAATTTAAATTTATTCAAAAATTAAAATCGACTTGAACTCAAGTTAAATCTAGTCGAGCTGACTCGACTCGAAATAATTCGAGTTCGAGTCGATTTCGAGTCTCGTTGAAATCGAAATTTTCGAGTTCGAGTATACTGAAACTCACTCGAACTTGACTTGATGCCACCCCTAAACAGAACCGAACCAATCAATTTAGTTCAATTTTAATTTAGTTTGGTTCTAGTCTGATTTTAAATTTACTGAAACCGATCTGTTCGGGTAGGTTCTTAAGTCTATTAGTCGGGTAAACTGGAACTACTCAGCTCAAATTAATCGTTGATTATTAAATATTGTATAGTTCATTAAGCATGGTCCTTTAATATAATAGTTGATATTTACTTTTTTTCTATAAGTTGTAATAGATTATTGAAATTTATAATTTTAATTATTTAAGAAAATTTATTTGATTTTTAATTATTTATTATTATATTTTTTATATTAGTATAATAGCTTTGTCCAAAGAACCTAAACAAAGATGATCTCATCATTATATTAAATATAAATATTTATAAAAGAGATAGTAGCCATTATTAAATTTAAGGAGTAGTTTCACTTAGATCTCTGAAATTTAATTAATTAAATATAAAGATCAATAAATTTCAAAATATATCATTCAGATTCACAAAAATTATCACTTCTGTGACATAATCCATTATATATCGTAAAAATAATAAAAATATTATTTCTTAATATATTAATTTTCAAAGTTTGCCAGTTATATGCGGCAGCTGCCTGCGTGCGGACGCGAGCACCGGCGACCGGTAGTGCGTCTGCACACAGGCCGTCGGCAGCGCGAGGTAGCCGGCTTCCATGCGCAGGCAGCCGCAGCTGGCTGCCTCGCATGCCGGCATCTGCCCTACTGCGGCCTCCCGCTCAGACGCCCTGCATGCGGGCGTCCGAGGGCAAGCGGTCGGAGTATGGACGCCCGAAAGCATCACCCGGGCGTCTGCGCGCCGGTGTCAACGCAGCCACGACCTCACGCGTAGATACCCTGCGCCCAGGCTTCCGCCCGTAGGCGGCCGGCAGTGCGCGGATGCCAGCGAACGCCCGCTGCCTGCAGCAGCTGGCCTCCTCGCGCTCGCGTGCAAGGATTATGAAATAACAGTATTTTAAACGGAAAATATTATTTTGGACCTAATTAGAAGCCTTTTAAAAATAACTAGAGCTTTGGTGAACTATATAACAATTATTGTGGACTTAAATGATATATTTTAAGATTTATGAACCTTTGTGTCCAATTAAGTAAACTTCAGGAGTCTGAGTGGAATTACCGCTAAATCTAATATCATATACCCTTGTCATTTTTTTGTTAACGCTATTCGACTTACCGTTTGCTATCTAAGCTATTGCTTGCTCGACCAAATAATGAGGAAGACTCACTTTTTCGTGCATGCCCATCGAATTGAGTTCACTTTAACAGCTAAGTTCTATTCGAGTGACTCGCTATACTCTAACCGTCCACCATGCAAAAGCTGAGATATTTTTGAAAATAAATAGCGTAATAATACATAAAATTTTTAAAATATGTTAGTAAGCTTAAATGTTTTTTATGAGAGTAAATTGAAGTTGCTTTTTCTTAATCAGAGTAAATTAAAATATGGCTTCTCCAAAATGTTATTCACATGTTCCGTGCAATTTACATTTTCACAAATTATTTCTCCTATTTAAATTATCCAGTTTATTAATTTATATATATATATATATATATATAATTGCCTGTTTATTGAATCTTTCTTAGTTAAAATATTAATGAAATCAAATTCAAGATCCACGTTCCTGTGTCGAGGGCAATTTTGTCGTTTGCATCGTTTTCTACGAAGCTTCGCAGCACATACTACGCCCAAGGGCGGTAATATTTTTTTTTTTGAAAAAAATATATATTTGAGAAAACGAAAAAGGGCGGTTATATATTTGAGATAATATAAATATATCCATAATTTTAAAAAGTTTTTATTAGATCGTGGAGAGTTCATATTTTATGTCAATTAATTTTTTTTTAAAATTTAACAAAAACAATTTTCTTGCATAAAAAGAAAATGATTCTGTTGATTTAATGTTATTTTAATATTATACCATATAAAATAATATTTAATTAAATAATATTAATAATTTTATAAAATAATATAAAGTATTTAAAAAATAATATTTAAATATAAATATTTAAAAATATATTATAATATTAAAATAATATTGAATCAAGACCTTTTAATAAAATAAAGCATCAACTGCGCGCATTCTAAATATAGCTATTTTTAAATGATTAACAGCGTACCACGTAAAACTTTTTATTTAAATTTAAGTCAAATATTGTAATTATATAAATAATATTATTTTAAATGTCGGATATATCAATAAAATATTTTAGGGAAAATTACATATGAGCCCTAAGGTTGAAAAGGCATTGCAAATTAATCACAATATTTTAAAACTTCAATTTGGGTTTTTGAGATTGCGAAGTGCTATAGTTTTAATCCTATTTTCAAAATCTTACTATTTTTATTATTTTTCTCAATATATTACATGAAATTTGATTTTCTTTTTATTAGCTTGTATTATTTACATATTTAAAAAATTATTATAGTTTTACTATAGTTTTAGTCCCATTTTCAATAGAAAGAGAGTTCTTTTCTCTTTCTATTTTCCAACTTTGACACATTTTTTCTTTTCTTAATGCGACTCTTTTGTTATATACGTAGAATCATAGTGGACTTAGTGGCCTAAAATTCTCTCCAATCGACACAGTAGTTTCCCCTTGTTTAAAGGCTTTCAATGCTATAAATTACTTTATACTTAGTTTTTCACAAATTCTTATTATTTTTTTTTATTTTTTTAGACCATCGATTTATGTTAGATCATTTTTACATTAATAATATTATTTAAATAAGTTAGCAAGATAAATAATTAGTTTTAGAAAAAAAAATTCAAAAATGCAGAATAGAGTCTATTTATTGTTTTTTAATTATTTTTAAAAAATATATATATAATATGAAATAAAATAAATTAATTATATTAAAAATTGTGTAAAATGTGAAATAAAATTGATTGATTTATTGAAGATTGTGTTAGATGTGAAATAGAGTGAATGTTTAATAATGGAATTTGTGTGTAATAAGATTTAAAAAAATTTAAAAATTTATTAAAAATAAATTTAATATTTTAATTTTGACTAGAATTGACGACAACAGGTAAGCAAGATTTTCTTTTATAAATTCTATAGCATAGGACTGCCCTCCCCAAATCAGAACACATCCCTTCTTTTCCTTCCCCAAACTCTGCTCCAACCCTCGCCATGGGCTCCGCCGACACCGGCGACGAGATAATCTTCGACTTACTCTCCATGATTCATGTTCACCGGAGCGGCCGCGTTGAGCGTTTCGAGCCCACTCCCTTCGTCCCCCCGTCCTTCCATCCCGCCACCGGCGTCGACTCGAAAGACGTCTCCATCAACTCTTGCTCCGGCCTCTCCGCCCGTCTCTATCTCCCGCTTTCCGCCGCCGGCAGCGGGAAGCTGCCGGTGGTCGTCTTCTTTCACGGTGGCGGCTTTTTCCTCCACCGTGCCGCTTCTTCCCAATACCACGACTACCTCAACTCCCTCGCCGCCTGCGCCGGAGCCGTCGTTGTCTCCGTAGACTACCGCCTCGCCCCGGAGTACCCGCTACCCGCCGCCTACGATGATTCGTGGGAAGCCCTCCAATGGGTCTCCGCGGCCGGCGATCCATGGTTGATGAATTCCGGCGACTTGGACAGAGTCTTCCTCGCCGGCGACAGCGCCGGCGGGAACATTGTGCATAATCTGGGAATGAGGCTCGGTCGTGGGGGGAGGATGGTTAATGGGATCGTGATGATGAACCCATTCTTCTGGGGGAAGGAGAGAATTAGGGCGGAGAGGAAGGTGCCAGAAGGGGCCATCTTCAGAACGGAAGACGTCGACCGCGTGTGGCCCTTCGTGTGCCCCGGGTCGGCGGACCTTGACGACCAGAGAATAAACCCGACGGCGGCTGGGGCGGCGGGCCTGGCGGCGATGGGTAGCCCGAGGATTCTGGTGAGCGTTGGTTCGCTGGATTTGCTGTTGGATAGGGGGATTGATTACTGCGAGAAGATGAAAGAAAGCGGGTGGGGAGGGGAGGTCGAGTTCATGGAGGTTGAGGGGGAGGATCATGGCTTCTTCTTGCTCTTCCCCGGGAACGAGAGGGCGGCGGCGTTCATGGAGACGATGGTCAACTTCGTTTGCAAGATTTAGGTCAACGGCTATCTTCCTCTGCCTTTTCTTTTTTTTCGAAAAATCTTTCTCTGCTTTTTAAGCAACTAATAAAAGGAGTTTTTTTTACATAAAAAAAAATGCTTTTTTGGATTAATTAAAAGATATTAAGTATTCACATAAAAAAATATTATTTATTGTTAATAAGAATATAATTGCTGTGCTCGTCAAATGCTTTGAGAAAGATGTGTTAGGTTTCAATTTATGAAAAATAAGTAAGCATTAATGATATTTTTACGTCAAATCTAAGTTTAAAACTAACTTATTTATGAAATACCTGCTAAAGATTTTATCTTATTTCTGTATTAAAAAAATATAAGTGCAAAACTGTTGCAATTGTTATCCACCACAGTTCATGCGCACTACACCCCACTTGTCTCCTTAAAACTAATTATTAGTTCTTATTATTTCCCGGATTCGGATCATCTCCAATCTTCTATTTTGAAACCCCAACAAGGTCTTGCCGGCGCACAAGGCAATAGAGGAAATTGGGAGGATAGCGATTAAATGGGTGCTACCTCTGCCTATTAAGTGGATGCATTTCTCATTTTACTTCTCTTTATAAAACCCTAATCGGTCGTGCAACATTGTTCACTGTATACTACGCATTGCTTGGATTCTTCATTGTATCCTCAACAATTCACGCTCTCTAGAATCCGAACAGCAGCAAAATGAGCTAAGGATAGCATTGGCTTGGCTTTGTGCCCTCTTCTCTGTCGAATCACTTGATTAGTTGTGAAATTTCAGTGTCTTCTAGCTTTTGATCTCTTTGTAGCCATCTTGGTGGTGCTTTATCGGTAGAAATAGTGAAGTATACGCAAGCCTGATGATGTTATTGGAAACATGAAAAATTCTTTCTTCTACCACTCTGGTCTCATCTCTTGGTAATTTCAATGTGTATTCAATGCTATAAGAGAAAAATTTTTCTTGCATGTTAAAAGAGATCTTTTTATTCGTGCATGCTCTACGGTAGTAAAATAGATGTATATGAGTACCAAATTTTCACTTATTAGTTATGCAGTTTTCTAAGTAATATTGTTGTACGAAATATCATTGATTAATGTATTAATTACTAGCTTGCATGATCTACTTGATTATTTCATCTTACCTTGAATGATTTATCATAGCATTTTCTCTCGTTTGTTTTGAGGCTTTTTTTTAGCTTAATATAAATTTTAATTATAAAAATTAATTTTATTATACATCTAATACAAATATAAATCTTAGAATCAATATTATTTCATCTTTTATGTATTTTTTAATATTAAAAAAAACTTTTAAAATTTTTTTTTTGTCTAAAAAAAGATTGATGCAGCGCGGGAATCGGTTTAAGCCGATCCTAACGCTACCAAAATTAGGATTGCGCTTAGGACTAATTTTACTTTGAAGGATACTATTCTAGGGACCCAAATATGCAAATTAATTTAACTATATGATGCCAATGAGATTATCCAAAAGATAAACAAATTATACTAATTAACAGCGTTTGCAGAATCACATAAACTTTAATGAATTTTTCTAAAGAAAACTAAAATACTTCAAACAACTTCAGCGAAACTTAAGCAATTGAAAAATAAGAAACTATCAAATTAATAAAGATTAACCACTATATAATAAATTTAACTCCTTAATTCTGAGAATCAAATAATTTGCAATATGTCAAAAATTATTTTTAGATTTCAGCAAACTAAATATGTAGAAAATTAAAGTGAATAGGTGGCTCAGATAAACAACTGACATAATCATGCAATTAAGATCCAAAGCAAAAGACAAGCAGAGCTGAACATAAAATCTGAACAGAAAAACTCAATGCAAGGAAGAACAGAACTGAATATGAAATGAAGATCCAAAGCAGGGAAATAGAACTAAATCGAAAACAGAATAGAAAACCAAGGAAACCTGCAGCTAGCCCCTCTGCGTTCCCGGTCCGAATCGACGCCACCTGCGCAGACTCGCTCGAAGATCAAAAAACCAGGGAAACCTGCAGCCTCTGCGTTCCCGGTCCGAATCGACGCCACCTGCGCAGATTCACAGCAAAAGGAGCAAGCTCTCCACTCGAATTCAGGTAGAAATCATCAACTCTCATCCTTTCCGAGTCCCTGTTTTATAGAAGGAGAAGAAGAAGCGGCAGTTGCTGGCCAACGCTTAGATGCGCCGAGAAGCTCGCGAAATCCGTTGGACGTGGCTGACTGAGCGCGACTGGGCGAAATAGAAGTGGCCGAGCGACGCATGGAGTACGTCTAGCTCGGCGCGGCGAAACAGGCGCGGCATCCACCTGGCTTGGCGAAGCGGGCGCGCCCGAGCGGCCTCCGTCAGATCGGCGCGTCGTGGGCGAAGCAGGGCGCCGAAGTGCGTCGCGGGCGAAGCAGGGCGCTGAAGCGCGTTGCGGGCGAACCAGCGCGCCGAAGAAGAGAAGCCCGATCCAAAATTAGGGCTGGATGTGATTTTATTAAAGTGAAATTGCATCCAAGTCCCCATTCTCCAATTGACTTATGAAAAGACCCATGCTTGCCCTATTTTGAATCAAATTGATTCAAGGCGAACTAATCTCGAACCCATCTTGATCCAACCCATACATACGACTCAGACTGACCCACTATATATATACATGACATCAAAGTGGGCATTCCCACCTACATAAATATAATGTACGACTCTAAATAACTCGAATAAAATGCAGAAATAAGATAACTATGTACAAATTGATAAATTATTATAATCTATGCTCGAGGTGTAGATTATAATGAAATCATCGGTGCTGGTGATCTGGCGCTACATCAAAGATCGAACAAAATGAGGTGGTGTAATATAATATAACAAAATGCACTGATTTCTTCAATTCAAAGCTTATTTTCATTTCCTTTTTCTTAAAATTGCATATAATATAAGAATGATGCTTTCTTTTATATTATTATACATATAAATTGACAGCACATATGTTATCCTAATATTATCTAATCTTAATCTAGTATAACATTTACATCAAAATGAAAAAGCAATCGTTTTTATAAATCGTTTTTATTTAATTAATTATTTAATAATTCATTAATTATTAAATAATTATTTCATAATTTCATTTACTATTATTACTTAATTAATTACTTATTAATTACTTAATTATTAAAGAAGTAAGTAACAATTTTATTAATATTATTAATTAATGAACTATTTAATAAACTATTTCCTTTATTATTGATTATTTAATAATAAAGTATTAATTAATTAATTAATAATTATTTCATAATTTTATTTATTATTATTACTTAGTTAATTGTTTATTAATTAGTTTATTATTAAACAATTAAATAAAAATTTAATTAATATTATTGATTAATTAAGTGTTTAATTAACTATCATTATTAATTATTTAATAAATAATTAATAAATAATTATTTAATAATTTTATTTATTAATTTTTAATTAATTACTTATTAATTAGTTAATTATTAAAGTTTTTATTAATTAAATTTTAAAGTTTTTTATAAGAGCGTGCGTCTCAAATTTTAATTAATTATTATTGGTTAATTATTATTATTTTTATGACTATTATTAATTATTTAATTAATTAATTTAATAAGTGATGAATAATTTAATAATTTGCCTAATTAACTTTAGAGTATTGTAATTAATTAACCGTTTTACAATTTACTAAATGATAATTAGATATTATCTTTTTATTTAATTGTATTCAAACATATTGTATTATAAATTTAATTGTAAACTCATTTGTTTATGTTATCATTCATTTTGATGATAATTTAATATTTATAGATAGCGATCTCTGAATTACGTCGGTGGTTACGCTAAGATTTTGAAATTTAAGTTTGATGACACATTAGCCAACCTAAAAAATAAAATTTGTGGAGCGATATATTTTAATTTGAACAATCATGATGTGAAAATATCGTGTAAATATCCAAAAGAAATTAATAAGATATATAGCATTGTATGTTGAAGATAATGACGAATGTGAGATTGTATTAGAGTGTGGGTTTCAAACAACTCTAACACTCTGTATTGAAGCACAGCTTATTGTACTTCATCATATATAAATGAGAAATAAATTCATCTCGAGTATACTAAAAAAAGTACCCTTATCTCATTCATATAAAGACTATGAAATATACACCATTTCGTTATAATTTAAAAAACTATCATATTTAATACACTCTAAGATTTTTAAGTAAATCTACTGTCTAAATATATTATTAAGTATATTTTATTATATAATAAAAAACTTATATTTGTTATTCCCAAATATTCATTATTTTCAAGCAGCACCTTTCATTTTAGGATGAGTTTACAGGTAGCATCCCGCTTTTGCAGTTAGATAGGAGTGTTGCATGAAAATAATAACTTTAAAAGTACTGCCTAAAAATAATAGATCTTTGGGAGTGATAGTTATAAATCCCTCTTTTATGAATTCATTTAAATTATTATATAGTTGAGGTCATAATATTTATGATGCTTGTGCTCCATAAATAAGTTATAATATACAAGCTAATGATGCTAATAATGAGAAAAATGATGATTACTGGCCAATATGTAGTGGTAGTTTAACTCAATCTGAAAGAAAATCGAACTTTAGTGAAGATAAACTTAACAAATAGAAGTACGTTCAAAGAGAATGAAATATTGATACTCTTAAGCCTTGTTTGGCAAATGCTCCAAATTGGGCAAACAAAATAATAATAATATTTTTAATTTATTATAAATTTTAATGACTTTATTTCACATCCAACACAAATTTCAACCTTAAAAATCAACTTTATTTTACATCTAATACAAATTTCAACCTTAAAATCAACTTTATATCACATCCTACACACCTCCCAATATTAAAATAATTTTTTTTCCAATCAATTCTATAAAATAAAATATTTTCTCTTTAATTACTCAAATTTATCCTCCAACCAAATAAGCTCTTAGGAGTAAATTTGTTATAACAGATTCAATATGGGCTGAGTCAAATAATATTTATATTCAATTTGCTATAAACATATAAGAGTGGGATATAGAGATCGATGATGATGCCTATTTTGATAGCTTAGATAAGCATTTAAATTTTTGAAAGTAATAACATTTTTAAGTAATTACTGCATTTAGTTAAGTTGCTATTTAGTTAGCTGTTCAATTACTACAACTATTGATTTTTAATTATACATTATATCAAAATGTAAATAATATTATAAATTTTTAAATAATTTAAAAAATTAATATGCCGTAAGATTATTTTGTATTAGCTTAATAAAAAAATAATCGTAATAAATTAAGCTATATATAATTATTAATAATATTAATGAAATATTTTATCTATATAACAAATTATACTTAAATTTTAAAAATAATATTATACTTTATATATATATATATATGATAGAAATTTAATATTAAATTTATGAAATTTATAAATTAATTAATTTAATGTATTATTATAATTTAAAAAATGCTAACATTCAAGTTTAAAAGAATTACAGATATACAGCTGACAAGGCATTCTGATATATGTATAAATATGCAAGTAAATATAAAAAATATATTTCACATTATAATTATTTATAAATTTATAATTATGATAATTTAAAATATATTTAATAAAAAAAATTTGGTGCAATAAATAAATATATTTGTTAAATATTTTTGATTAATTGCCAATTTTTTATAGTAAAAATATAATTTTGTACTGAAACGGTTAGCTTCTATAAAAATAAAAAAAAACTAAATATAACACATCATTTGGTCATAGAAAATCTTGATTCCATTTATTCAGATTCATTTCAATTTTCTGATTTTTTTTTCCTCAGCGTGACAGCAGCAATTTTTTAAATCTTCTTGGGGTTTGGTTTTAAAATTATTTTATTTTAAAAAAAATAATAATATTCGTAGAAAGTTGCTCAAAGGCTACCACTTGCCTTTATATTTTCGATCAATATGACAATACTCTAACGAATCTAATGCTTTATTTGGATGAAAAATTACACAAGTTTAGCACAATTTATTTGCATTACGAAAAATGTTATGTAGCTCAAAAAAATAGCCGAAAAAAATTTTAAGGCTTTTGAACAATGATTTTATCTCTCTTTGGCGGCCTTACAAAATGAAGGCATTACAAAGTCCTTTTTTTATGTTCATTACGAAATTATATTGAATAAGCATATTTATACATTCAATGATAGTTTTTTTTTGGAGGGGAACTCTATAAAGGTATTCCAACTCATCTAAGATAGGCTAGTGAAAAAGAACAAGTACTGCTCTCAACTACAGCTGGAATCAGTTGAAGCCGTAAACCATCCAACGGAGGTACACCAAGGAGAATCTCATGGCAGCAGGGAATTTAAAGAAAGTGCAAGAATGACTCTTGTGATATCATTGAAAGGTTTAACTCTAAGAAAAAGGCAAATAACACAACATCAACCACCTCTTCAAGTAGTGATAGCTAATTCACATTTAAATATTGTAATTGATAATATAATAACTATGTTACTCTTATTTTAGTATTATAATGTTACTCATGCGTAATGTAATGTTGATAAAGCAGTTGATTTTTTATTGCATTTTACAACATTAGGTGATTTTTGTTGGGAGAGGGGTATGCCCCTCCTCATTGCTTTCTGCGATATCTTTAAAGGGAATGTTGATTGATATTTGTATTTTTGTATTTTGAGTAGCGCAATGTTAAGGCTATGCTAATTTTCACAAAAAAAATGATAGTTGAATGTATACACTGCATGCTTTTATACATGATATTTTATCTTTTAAAAAAAAATTTTAATAACACAGTGAAAACTTGACAATAATATTTTATTAGAATGTGTTCATGACTTAATTAGTCAGGAATTCAAGCTTGGCCTTCAACCTGACTTGTGAGCCGTGAGTATTTTGATCAAGACGGTATTAAGCTAAAGTGCAACCCCTTAGCTCACTAGAAAGTAAGCGAGAAACTAATCTTCTCAATCACAATTTCTCGTGAAAATATGCTAAAGTGATGCTTGAATACATTGGAGCTCTCTCGTGCTCATAGTTTCCTAGGCCAATAACAATATCAGCTAGTTGCACTCTTTGCTAATCATCGCCACATCTCCATCTTCTTGCTCGATGTCGCTCAATTTCACGACATACTTCATAGAAACTCCATGACTACCAATTCTCCTACTTTCGGCCAATACTTAGTCATCTATGATGTCCCAAAGGTTTAAGAAAACACAAAAACAGACTGTGTGAGATTAACTTTAGCCTTTGATAGCTATTGAACGGAGTTTGGCTGGTTTATTATCTACAAATATGAGATTTTTTCTCTCAATTACAGACACACAATCTCTAGAAAATTAGGTCCTAAACATGAAAGAAATTTATCATCAAATCACATAAAATTTTGTGTTATTCTATGTTGAGTGTTTGCTAGTTCTCTTTACTTTTAAATGAGCACCTTGGCTCAAATCCTTCTTCAAGACAGTAGCAAATACCAGATGACAATTCATGATACTAAACGCAAACGAGCTCTATTAATCAGATTTATTCAAAGAAAGAGAAGAGCAGAGCAGAGGGCAGAGCAGAGAGCAGAGCAGGGAGAAACAGAGAAGAGAGTCATCTACTCCTTGTTCAAGAAACTGGCAAAACGCTCCAAGAACTCCTCCGCCTTCTCGGAGTCGAGATCAGACAAGAAGAAGCAATGATCCTTCCCCTCGGTCTCCATGAACTCGGCCTCCCCTTCCCACCCACTCTCCTTCAGCTTCTCGTAGTAGATCCTCCCCCTCTCCACCAACAAATCCAGTTCAGCAACGTAGACAAACGCTCTCCGGCAACCCAGCTCCGCCAGGCTCCGGCCGCCGTCGGCCACCGGATTGATCCAGGGTTCATCAAGCCCGGTCAAACCCGGGCAGATGACCGGCCACAGCCCGTCGGCATCCTCTGGTTTTCGAAGCGATGCCCTGCTTTCCTTCTCCGATCCGATCCTCACCTTCCCCCAGAAAGTTGGGCAAACCAATGCCACGCCCTCGACCTTCTTCCCCTCCCTGCCTAACATCATCGCCACGTTATGCGCGATGTTCCCGCCAGCGCTTTCTCCGCCGAGGAAGATTTTCCCCAAATCACCAAACTTCGAGAGCCAGGGCTCCGGGTCGCAGCCTCCAGCGTGGTTGGCGACCCATCGGATCGCCTCAAGGCAATCATAGTAGGCGGCGGGTATAGGATTTTCCGGCGCCAGGCGGTATTCAACCGAGACGGTGAGAACGCCAGCTTTGGCGGTGAGAGAGTTGAGGTAGTTGTGGCAGCCCGGGTAGGAGGTGCTCAGAACACAGAAAGCCCCGGCGTGGAAGCTGACGAGCACAGGGATCTTGCCGTCGCCTCCGGAGGCGGCGGAAGGAGGAAGGTACATGCGGACGGAGAGCCCACTAGAGGGATTGATGATGACGTCTTTCGAGTCGACGCCGGTGGCGGGGTCGAGGGATGGGGGGACGGAGATCTCCGGGATGAGGCGCTCCACCCGGCCGCTCCGGTAAACCCGGAAAGTCCCTGGCAGCTCGTAGGTGATCTCGTCGTTGGCGACGGCGGCGGAAGCATCGCGGCTCATCGCTAGTCTAGGACCTGTCGGTGGCGTGAGTCTGGTAGATGCTTGCTAACAAATTAATTATGATTTTTAAAATAAATATTTGTATGGCAAGCAGAGTTAAAGACCGAGCCTCAACCAGCGGAGGACCACCATGCCAGACCGGATTGGATCCCTTTATTTTTTGGGCATTAGGCTTTAAAAAAATATACGAAGCACATAAAATTAATGGAGGACAATGCACATTATCTGTTACATAGAAGAAAGAGAGCACATCATGACCGTCATTGGGGACGAGAAATTTTTGTGCGCATAATGTGTGTCATGTCATCCGTCCGCACACAAATAAAATTAAACCACGTGGCACGACGGGCTGTTACGTAGCACTGATTTTTGACTACGTAAGACTACATAATATTAATGCCTTGTTATTTGAAGCTACGTAGCACTAATTTCTTGCTACGTAGTACTGACTTTTGCTACATAGCACTGATTTTTTGTTACGTAGGATTACATAATATTGACGTCTTATTATCTGAAGCTACGTAGCACAGATTTTTTGCTACGTAACACTGATTTTTGACTACGTAAGACTACATAATATTAATGCCTTGTTATTTGGAGCTACATAGCACTAATTTTTTGCTACGTAGTACTGACTTTTCCTACGTAGCACTGATTTTTTGCTACGTAGGACTACATAATATTAACGTCTTGTCATCTACATAATATTACGTAGCTCTATGTAGTAAGAAGTCAGTACTACGTAGCTTTAGATAATAAGACGTCAATATTATGTAATCCTACGTAGCAAAAAATCAGTGCTACGTAGCAAAAGTCAGTACTACATAGCAAGAAGTTAGTGCTACGTAGCTTCAAATAACAAGGCATCAATATTATGTAGTCTTACGTAGCCAAAAATCAGTGCTACGTAACAGCCCGTCGTGCCACGTGGCTTAATTTTATTTGTGTGCGGACGAATGATATGACACACATTATGCACACAAAAATTTCTCCATTGGGGACAGTCAGTAGGGGATGGCTAAAGTAAACAATCAGAGATGGTAGCGCAGTTGAATAGCAACCTGAATAAAGAGTTGAACAAAATTACATAGATTTCTAGGAATTGTTCTTACTAGGACAAATTAATGCAAGTTTTGGAAAAAATCTGACATAGTTGCTTATGTCACCTCAAAGGTAGCTAAAGTAGGTCCATTAGATCCCAAGGGGAGAGGTGGCTCGCGGTGAAGCTATACTCTTATCACTTGATAGAGTCTTCTATAAATTGAGAAATTAAATGTCTTGAAGAGGTAGGTGAAGACGAATGTTTGCCTTTGGCTTGTTTCCTTCTTCGGATCAATCCAGTTACCAGCACTGGGCTGTTCAATATTTACCATTAGAGGATCCAATGAAAGTTTTTTCTTTTCTTGTCTGTGTTGTGACTTCTCCTTCTTACCCTTTTTGTATTTCCTCTCTTGTAATCATAAGTTATAATAGTGGATTCAAAAACGCCTCCAAATGGCCTCATGGTTTTCCCTTCCTCGACGGTGTGCATTATTGACATTGCCAGTTCTATCTCAACCGTTTAGTTTTGGTGTCGAATTTCGTTCGCCGCCAAATTAGTGTTTCAATTGAGAACCTATTTATCCTTTGCATCACTTTCGATTCTCGCTACTTCATGGGGTGCGTATTAACCCAGACTAGCTCTATTGTAAGTCCCAAAGACCAACAACTATGAACTCCACGCTGAAATTCAAAATTTTATTAAAGACAGGAAACTTTTTGAGTTTTTTAAAATAAATTGGACCAAATTATTCTATATCATTTATCATGTAGAAAGAAAAAAAAAAAAGAAACCCTCTCAACTTTATTAAAACAGAAAGACACACAAAGGTAAGAAAAGAAATACAAAAGGAAATCTCCTTTCATTATTATTGAGATCGATCATCTTCTACTTGTTGAAGAAGTTGGCCAAGAGCTGCGTGAACTCCTGTGCCTTCTCTGTGTTACGGTCAAACAAATAGAAGACATGATCCTCCCCCTCCGCCTCATTGAACTCCACCTCCCCTCCCCACCCGCTCTCCTTCAGCTTCTCATAATAAACCCTCCCCCTCTCCCTCATCAGATCCTGCCCAGCGGTGGTCACCAGCGCTCGCCGGCATCCCAGCACCACTAGGCTCGGCGCGCCGACGGCAAACGGATTAATCCAGGGGTCGTCGAGCTCCTTCTTCCCCGAGCACACAATCCGCCAAATCCCCTCGGGGTCCTCAGCCTTCACTATCGTTCCTTCATTTTCCTCTTCCTCCGTCTTAAGCTTCTCCTTCCCCCAAAAGTAGGGGTGAATCAGCACCAGCCCCTCCACCTTCATCCCTGCGGCGCCGAGCCTCAGACCCATATGGTGCACTATGTTTCCGCCAGCGCTGTCGCCGGCGAGGAAGATCTTCTCTGTGTTGCCGAACTTTGACAGCCAAGGGTCCTGCCCACTGTCGGAGCTGCTCGAGTGGGAGGCGACCCACTGGAAAGCATCCCATGAGTCGTCGTAAGCAGCGGGGAGGAGATGCTCCGGCGCCAGGCGGTAGTTAATCGAAACAGCGACGATGTCGGCGGCTGCAGTGAGCAGATTCAGATAGTTGTGGTAGTGCGGGGAGAAGGCGCTCTCGATGCAGAATCCGCCGCCGTGGTAGTAGACGAGAACTGGCAGCTTCCTTTCATTGTCACCGTCGATTGATGGTGGGAGATATAGGCGGGCGGAGAGGCCGGTGGAAGAGTTGATGGTAACGTCTTTGGATTGAACGCCGGTGGTGTGATCAAGGGACGGGGGAACGAAATTAATAGGGCAAAGGCGCTGGACGCGGCCGCTATGATAGGCCCGAATGGTGTCTTTCCACTCGTAGATGATCTCATCTCCGGTGGCTGCAGGATCGTCGGAGTTCATCTCCGGGGTAAGATGCTTGGGATTGGGATGGAGACGACGCAGGGAAGAAGAGTAGGAGACCTCTGGAAGGATATCATCATATTAAATAGGACAACTTGCATGTAACGCTCAGGTATTTATTTATTTATTTATTTATTTATTTATTTATTTATTTATTTATTTAATAAATAATAAAACTTGAATTCAATTTATTATATTTATAATATTTAATTAATTACAGATAATGATCAATTTAAGTTTATTTGAAATTCAGATAAATATTAAAGAGGAATTAATTTAAATTAATTATTATAAATTATTATCTTTATACTAAATAATTCATTAGAATAATTTGGAATTTAATAATGAAGAAAGAGCAATTTAGTCTTTGATAATCTAATTAATTAATTAAGAGCCTAAAAATGAAGAGATTTAAAGAAAGAAATATTTTTACCTTATTTTCTCTCCCGTACTTGGTAACCGCCGGCCCTAAGGAGAGGGAGGGAGTGTTCGGCCAAAGGAAGAGGGAAGGAGGAGAAGAAATTAAGGCGATTTTGCAAAATTCTCTTCTGTGGTCATCTCGAATCATCTATAACGTGAAGATAGATCGTTCCGAAGCCTAAGCAGGAGAGATTCGGAAGATTTCGGCGAGGATTCTAGAAAAATTATCGGAGATTTCGTCATGGTGAATAAAAGGTAGGCGTACAATGAGGTTTATCGTATATAAATTTGAAATTATAATGAAATGATATAATTTAAATTATAGATTAAATTACATATTTTGGACAAAATAAAATGAAGAATTATAAAAAATCTTCTTTTCATTATATTGATTTTTTTTTTATGAATTGATATGCGTGATTATCCTCTCATTTTGTTATATCGTATTAAATAAATTTTTATTTATTTATTGATGATATAATTAGTGATTTTATTTTTGATGAACTTAATTTTTCTGTAAGCTTTTATCACCATAGCCATGGATGCAGTTATATATATATATATAATATTATTAGTATAATGGCTATGATTTTATATGTTAATATAGTGAATTAAATGAATAATTATAAGAGTATTTGATTTATTTTTCTATGATCATTATGATGTGATGATTAAACTTGTTTTAACCAGAGGTGATTATAATTTAGATGAATGCTAATAATAACTTAAAGGTGTAAATTGGCAATTCTAATTGTGATGGTGATAATTGTATACTTTTTAGATAAAATGATAGTTGTAAAATTATACATGCAATTAAAATATTAGGAATCTCATGATAGTCACTCCTGCCTGCTTGAGCTATGATTTGACTGTCAATAACTTTGAGGTGACATTGACTTTGATTTAATAAATTTCACGAGATAAAATCTATGAGGTGAAAATACCACGAGGTGATAAAGACAGTGGAAGTGATATTATGAATATTTCAAGATTCTTAATGAAATGATAAGAGATAATCAAAATTATGCACTATTTATTTATTTCTGTACCTTTATACATGTTCATGAATTTTTGTGATATTTAATTGTAAAGTTGTGATATAATTGATCCTGTACATAAGATGTTATGCAAAATTGTGATTGCATGTTTGTTCGATGTATCTTATTTTAACTGGTGGGTGGAGTTCGCCTTCTCAGTCCATGTTGTTTGGGACTGACGCCATTTTTATGGCAGGTACTGCAGGACCAAGTGATGCACAAGAGAAGGGGGTTCGTGATGGAGAGAAACCATAGAACGAGCTAGGATATTATCTTTTATTTAGTTTATTTTTAATCATGAATATTTGAATGGTGTAGCTGATATGGTGAGATTTATTTTCGATGTTGACCTAGATGATAGTATCTCTACTTATGATAGAAATTTATGGTGATTGATTTTAAATATTTGATGTTAAATTTTTTTTATTATTTCTATTATTCCTGGCTAACTTTGGTTGTTCTCTTTGTCACAACGTTACAATCCCGATTTATTGTGGTCTAGTTCGTGTATATGTATTAATTACAGAAGACTATAATAAATTGGGTGTGACATTGCACTTAAACTATTAGGTCCGTCGTGAGCTTCGTCATTGCAGTTTTGTTTCATATTTTTATTTATTCATTTATAAAATATATATTTTTTTAATATTTTTTTTTTCTGAAAACTAATTTTATAGACCAAAATATCCCTTCAATCTAGTTTTTTTTTCCCTTAATATCTTAACATGTTGGAGGGCCAAAACACATCCCACAACTATTTTAACTTCATTGTCGGCTTTGGGCCTAACGTCAATGCAAAACTTACTGGGAACAATTGTTGAATAATCGCTACCACAAAGCGTTTTGAGTGTTTCAAATATTTATGCCAAGAGATCAATGATTGAGGATTGCAGGTAGTGGCCTCCTCTTTCCGTAGTGAAATCTTTTTGCAGACGATCAACAACTTGAAATCTCTCCTTCCTACTATGTGCCCTCCTTGCATTTCCTTTTCCTTCGATTTTGCCTTTCTTTGTCACGAGGAAGAGAGAGGGCGAGAGAAAGGTTATGGTCTCAATTCTCCATTCACCGGAAGAAATTGAGTGAGAGATCTGAAAGTTGCACATGTGATTGAGAAACAGAAAGAAAGAGATAGAAAGTGAAGAAATCACAACGCGTGGTCTAAAAGCCTAATAGGTCATCACATTTCTTGATATTTGATTGGTGATGGATTTGAATTTAATAATAGTATAATGAGTTTCTTCTTTCTATGTTGCATCATAGACATAATTTCATTGAACTAGCTCATGTACATCATAACACATTCATTGTACTTTATTTTAGGTAGGCTAAGCTCATTTAGGAATCTGTCCGAAAACGAAAGTGGGAGATACTTGATTTAGAGAATTTCTTTCTATTTTTTCCAAATTGTTGCAGTCGGTTTCCCTATCTTTGATCATTTCTCTTTGCATTCACTCAATAGATTTTAGCATGATCGATCAGTTTCATTTTTACAAATCTAACTTGTTATTCTTCAGATATTGACTATCAATCAAAATTTTGGTTAACATCTATAATTCAATTTGAAAAGAGCTTATGATCAATTTCGACCCTAGAAGTGTGATTATCATTAGAATCGTGCTCAGGGCACCTAAAAATATTCAGTCTCATACTCATAGTGCTAAGGTGCAAGTTCAGGATAATAATCCCGTGAGGAATCAAGATTTTGAAACTTGTGCTCTACTAAAGCAATATGCCCTTAATTCATACTCTAATTCAACATTTGAATAATGTACGAGTTTTGCTACACATTTGCAATAACTAACTCATAAATTGACCTATTATGATTTAAGGTTTTAATATATTAGATTATTCAGTGTATTAATATAAATGGAAGATCATAGATAGATATTCTTGTAGTTGAGAAGTTATTGCAAATTAGTTCATTACTTCGGATGTAATTTTTGCCTTTAAATAATGTATAAAAACACCGTAAAGATTATAATAAATAAACTAAAATTGTCTTTTAAATCAAAATTAGTGTAGAATATGCAATGAAAATAAATTTAAATATTAAAATTATTTTATTTTTGTTGTTGAGATTTAGTTTATGATGGGGAAATTTTTTGGTATCAAAAAATAGGACATGAAGGACTAAGCCGTTAGATTAAAATGTTATAATTGCAAAAATGGAAGGACCAAAGTGTGTTTTATTCTAAGGACATTTACATAATGGACACAGAAATTAAACTAATTTACAAATTTTATCATAAATCTTAAAATATTACAGATATCACATCTATAACAGCTATTTTTTCGCTTTTTATATCCTGCAATAAATTCTATCAGAAGATTTAACCATAATTAAATCTCAACAAAATCTCAGTCATTGATCGCATCGTTTAACCATCGACCTTCATGTTAGGGCATCGCGGAGCTACATTGATTCCGACAGCTGTGTATTCATGCGAGCATCACTCAGAGGGTAATGATGGATATGAAATTACCTCACCTGCAGCTTCAGAGTTCTGTCATTTTCAGCTTCAAAAATGTCTAATGTCCGCTCGCGATGCCTGCGTAAGAAGAAGATGCAAATAGCTGAGTAATGCTCACGTGAATACGTTGTCGCTGGAACCAATGCAGCTCCGCGATGCCCTAACATCAAGGTCGATGGTTAAACGATGCGATCAATGGCTGAGATTTTGTTGAGATTTAACTATGGTTAAATCTTCTGATAGAAATTTACTGCAGGATGTGAAAAAAGAAAATATAACTGTTTTAGATGTGATATCTGTAATATTTTGAGATTTATAATAAAATTCATAAATTACCCTGATTTTTGTGTCCATAATGTAAATGTCCCTTTATTCTATTGAAGGGTGTGCAAAGAGCTAGCTGTTATGAATTCTTCCCTTTGTCAACTGATGATTCATCACCCACAAACTTCCCCTGTTTGGCTCGTACATATTTGGGCATAACTATTTTTTTAAAAAAAATAAAATAGCTTATATAATTTTTAATATATCAATTAATTTTATTTAATATTCTCACAATTAATTAATTTTATTTCTCATTGTATATATATTTCAAAAAAAAATTATATTTTTTATAAAAAAATTTAAAAAATGATCATGTCTAACCTGAATATGAACCGAACAGGGGATTTGTGTCAAAATTTTCTCTAGAGATCTCCATTGGATGGATTATGAAAGGAAATATTAATGCTTGTGGATGTAAATTTTTAGGTATAGAATAGAAATGGTATGAATATTCAAATATGATGTAAAACAAACTTATTCTATGGTGTAGGACATAACAATGACTTTATAATCATATGTGTGTAGGGTTGATGGGAAATAAAATAATTTTTTATATACTAATTGCACTAAGTGCTAGAAGTCTGTAGGTCCAAACTTTTTTAAATTTTGTATGAATCTGATGTCCTGCAGCTTGGATTGCCACCTCTTGTTTGGGTCAATTTCTCCCTTTTAATATATCATTTCAATTGGAAACCATTAATTCATTTCAAATTGCAACTATTTGATTCATCGTCATTGTATATATTACTCAACTTTTCTTTCTCTCTTCTTATGTTTCTCTCTCATTGAGGCTAGCCGAATAATTAGAGTTTGCTATTGATAAAATTTGAAGCAGAAGGTTGAGAGACGAGTGGCAGGGTTCAATAATAGGTAGAAAGGGAGAGAAAGAGATAATAATATAGAGTTGAAAAAAGCGATGAATTGATTTGTTGAAAGAAGAAGAAAAGAGAGAGGGAGTGTGCGTGTGTGAGGCATTAAGAGAGAGTGATAAGAGTGATAAGAGTGAGAATGTGAGAGGAGACCAATGGTGGAGAAGCAATAGTGTCAATATCCCTTCACAGAGTAAGGAAGGGGGGAGAGAGTGTGTGGGAAGGGGGGAATGAGTGAGAGAGTGCTAGAGAGAGTGAGGGAGAGTAAGAGAGGAGAGGTGGTTGTCAGCCTTTAGGCGAGATGTAGAGGGAGTAAAAGAATTGCAGATTGCTAAAGTGAGCGAGATAGAGAGGAGGGACCTGAAAGATTATTAAAGAGTGTGTGGTTGAGAGTTAGAGAGTTTAGTAATCATCATTTTTACTATTTTGGCAAGGTAATCCTTGAGGCATTGATTATTCGTGCATGATCAATTCATAATTGTTAAGACGGGAAACAATCAAAGAGTTTTTACGTGGAAAACCGACTGGCGGAAAAACCA